>JADRCD010192686.1:3606-50196 GCA_019843815.1 Montemys delectorum | reverse complement strand
AAAATATGAGGAATTAGAAATTTGTTAATTGTCATCCAATGGTCTCTTTAATTTGGTAATTGGAGAAATAGGTCCAATATTGTACAATCTATATATACTTTCAGCTTGTTTGTGACAGTGTCTTGCTGTGTACAACCTAAGGGTCTTGAAATCTTGCTTTTCCTATCTCAGCCTCTCTCTTAGTAGTATTGTTTATTTCATGTTTTTACACTATACTATGGTTTTCAGAACAACTTATATATTTCAAAAGTATTCATATACCCAAGGGAGACAAACACAATTAACTTGGGAGGTGGCTTGTAGGAAAGAGAATAACAAAGAGTGAGACTGAATGCTTTGCTTGACATTTGTAGCTCTTGTATCAAGTTTGAAGAAGAGGACTTTACAAGTTGCTCTTTCTCTGAGATGAATGTTTTTCCAAATTACCACAGCCAATGAATCAGATTCTTACCCACACCTAATGTCTGTGCCACCCTCCAAGCAGAACCATTGTTCATTGAAACAGTTGGTTAATGACTTTATGGATAGACCATCTTAATACACACACCATTTCTTTAATGAATGTAACCTGTTGTCTGTGGGCTGAGAATAAAGTCACTCACTCAAATCAAATAGCTTTGACCATAGCAGGAAGTCTGCATCTAAAAATTGTGCCTACAGTTCATTCCTTGGTGCAGCAGAACTGTCAACTCTCAGCTTAGCTATGATGGAGGTAAAATCCTTTGGTGATTTGAGGGTCATTGAAGTACAGCCTTATTACAATGAAATCCAATGTCTAAAAATTGTTCATTTTGGGCTTGTACCCACAGTAAGAGCCAAGATTTTAAACTCTACTAAATACAAAACAAACAAACAAAGAGACTTTACATATTTATATTCATTTAAGAAGATACTAGTAGTAATGTATTATTTTGAAATATACAGTTAATATGTTTGGAGTTATTTGAAATTTATACTGAGAAAAATGTATATATTTGCAGTATTGCTGTAGACAAGCATCTACATAACGCTGTTAAATTGATTGTTTTATATTAAACAACTTTTATAATACTCATTTTTATTGTTATAATATTTTATAACTTTTAAGGAAAATGACAAAAAGATATTGTAGGTATTGAAGAGGAGGTCTCTGGGAGGAGTTAGGGTACAAAAGGGAAACAAGAATGTGATTTAATTCTATTTACTTAAAATATATTTTTAAAGGTTAACAAATTCAGACAAATTGAAATCATGTAACTTTTCTCATCATAATGCAATAAAAGTTAAAAAGAAAAAAAAAAGAAAAGAGCACAAGATAAAAAACATACTTTAACAATAAAAGAAAACATGATTTAAAAAAAGTCAAGCTAGAATATGTCTGGAATTGGCCTGTGTCTCCTATGCTAACCTACTCTTGACCAAATCTCACAGGCATGGCCACACAGTACCATAGGACAAGGGATCATAAAATTTGACTCAGCCTAAAAACACAAGATGGGTATTAATAGGGCATTACCCAGCTGGGCCTTACAATGGCCAGCTAGTAGATCAAGATCAACACATAAGTTCAACATATATGTTCCATATGTCCAGGTGTTTGTTACA
Source organism: Montemys delectorum (assembly GCA_019843815.1). NCBI lineage: Eukaryota > Metazoa > Chordata > Mammalia > Rodentia > Muridae > Montemys > Montemys delectorum. The sequence goes on along the minus strand of JADRCD010192686.1, from coordinate 48,612 downwards.
CATTAAGAAATACTTTCTTCCTTGCATATTTATCTTTAGCACTGTTTTTTGCTCTAAGTCTATATAGACAATATTGTTTGTTGTTGACAAAATATTCACTGGCAATCATCAGAAATATTTATATAAAAAGTTATTTAGCATTTTCCTCTTTAGAAAGCCTTGCCTGTCTTTTTGTCCTTATACAAGTCTTTAGGTAGGTCCTGACAGAAGGTTTATTTTGTAAGAGTCTGAGGTATGGAACTGAAGTAGAATTTATGCATAATAATTTACTAATTGAACATTCAATATATTCTAGTTAGTAAGTTTTTCATAAAATTGAGTAAGGCATAGCATGTCAACTTTACAGCTTAACATCATGACTATTTGACAATAATTTATAAACTGTAATTCACACTAACAAACCCTCACATTCTGATGTTGTAACTGTGTCTTAGAGTTTCATTGCTGAGAAGGGACAACATGAACAAGGTAACTCTTACAAAGGGAAACATTTAATTGTGTTGGCTTATAGTTTCAGAGGTTCTGTTCATTATCATGGTGGTGGGAAACCCAGCAGCTTTCAGGCAGACAAGGTACTTGAAGAGCTGAGAGTTCTACATCTTAATCAATCCAAAGGCAGTCTCGAGGAGACTGTCTTCTACAGGCAGCCAGGAAGAGGGTCTGAATCACACTGGGCAAGTATGAGACCTCAAAGCCCTGCCTCCACAGTGACACACTTCCTCTAACAAGGCCACACCTCCTCCAATAAGGCCACACCCCCTAATAGTGCCACTTCCCATGTGCCAAACACACTTAACCAGTTCCTCTTCCTGCCCCCCCCATAGGCTTGAGCAAACAAATGAGACTATTGGTACCATATCTAGCAATAGCATAATGTAAAATACATTTAATCCAATTTCAAAAGTCCCCAGAGTCTATCATATTCTCAACAATGTTTAAAAGTACAAAGTTCAAAATCTCTTATGAGATTTATGCTATCTCTTAACTGTAATCCCCTATAAAACCAAAATCAAAAGGATAATCATATACTTCCAACATATCACATCACAGGATAAACATTACCATTGCAAAACATAGTGAGAAAATACTGGACCAATGCAAGACCAAAAACCAGCTGGACAAGCTCCAAAGGCTGCATTTTCATGTCTGATGTCCAACTACTTTGAGCTTTGTTGACTGTAGCACACTTTTTTCTTTTGGGCTGGTTCCATCCCCTGTTAGCAGCTTTCCCTGGCAGGTATCCCATAGCTCTGGTATCTCTAATCTCTTGGGGTCTCCTAGGCAACTCACAGCTTCTTGTTCCGACGTGATGTCTAAGACCCACACAGGATCTTCTGAATTCTCCAAAGGGCTTGGGTTACTTCTCCAGCTCTGCCCTCTGTGGCACTCTAGGCTTTGGTTGGCTTCACTTCACTGCTATTGCTGCTCTTGGTGGCTATCTTATGGTACTGGCGTCTCCAATACCCTGGGGTCTTCCACTGCAACTAGGTATAATTTCACCAATAGCCTCTCACAGGCTCTCTTCATGGTGCTAAGCCCCAACTCATTTGCATGACCCCTTCAGTCCTGGTCCATCAACTGCAACTGAGGCTGCGCCTTCACCAACAGCCTTTCCTGGCTTCTCACAGTGTCAAGCCTCAGCTGCTCTTCATGATTCCTCCATGCCTTTCGAAACCAATACCACATGGGTGCTCCTTACATATTTTCAAACCTGCCTACCATCAAGTCTATCTCTGAAGCAAAGCTTCTTTGTGCTCTCAGAAAACACTTCCCAGAAGATCTCACCTGAGGGATGCTGGTCTCTTCTCAATCACCACTAATTTCTTCACTCAAACTAGCCAGCATCAACTGTCCCACCAGCCCTTTCTGTTCTTGACAGAGCCACGTGGCTGAATTGAGCTGAGTACTGCTGCTTGCTAGGGCTGGCACATGGCCCACTTATTTTATTACTTCTTTACCAGTTTTCTGTTTTTAATGGTTTCCTTTACTGCCTAAGTTTGCCTGTCCTGGAACTTGCTCTGTAGACTGACTTGAACTCAGAAATTGAATGTCTCAGTCTCCTAAGTGCTGGGACTAATAACAAGTACCACCACGCCTAAGCTTTTTTTTTTTTTATTACCTGGAGCATGCTCTGTATCAGGCTGGCCTTGAACTCAGAGATCTGTTTGCTTTTGTTTACTGGGATTAAAAGTATGTACCACCATGCCTGGACCTAAGCTTCTCATAGCCACTATGCCTCAAGATGGAGATCAAAAGCATCTGTCATCCCATGTCAAGACTGAGATCAAATGCCCTGCCCATGTCTTCTGGCCTCAAGACCTGAATCACATGTGTGTCCTTTATTTCTGGATTGCGGTTCATTCTAAATATATTCAAGTTGACAACTGAGATGCCATCATGATCCATCCTTTTTTCAATTCGACACACGATCACATCTCCTGTCCAAATGAAAGCAATAACCAGGTCATAATAATGCCTAACATGATATTACTATCCCTTATTCAACTACAAACGCAAAAACAATAAACTTAGCTTGGTTGTGTCCTGCCCTGAGGTTGCCACTCCCTAAATTCCATTTAATAATATTCTTGAACACAAGACTTGGCTTTATCTTACTTTCTGGTGCCCCTTTCATCCTTGAATCAAATATCTTGTAATTTTCCCTTCGAAGCTTGCTACACTTGGTCAAAATGCTCCTTAGAAGACTGAATCATAGGACAAAGTCTATGGTAGGCTTTTTTGATATTTCCTTTGTCAATGCGATTAATATAGATCTCTTCACCTTAGCTTCTGGCAGACTCTTTGGACAAGGATGTAAAGCAGCCACATTCTTCACCAAAACCTCACTGGAAAGATCTCCAGGCAACATATTGAAGTTCTTTTTCACTGAAACCCCTCGAGCCAGGTCCCATGTCACCTTTAGTTCCACTGTTTTCCATGCTTCTACTGTATCCCATTAAGCCCCACTTAAAACATTCCACTGTTTTCCAAAGTTCCAAAGTCTACATTCTCCAAATGAAATCATGGTCAGGCCTATCATAGCAATACCCTAGTCCCTGGTACCAACTTCTGTCTTAGTTAGTGTCTGGATTGTTGTGAATGGACATGACCAAGACAACTCTTACAAAGGGAAACATTTAATTTTTGCTGGTTTAGAGTTTAAGAGGTTCAGTCCATTACCACCAGGATGGAAAGCATGCCAGCTTCTAAGCAGACATCTACCAGAAGACCCTACAATTCTGCATCTTGATCCAAAGTTAGCCAGGAGGAGGGTCTGCATCACACTGGCCAGATATGAGACCTCAAAGCCCTGCCTCCACAGTGACTCACTGCCTCTAACAAGGCCATACCACCTCCATTAAGGTCACAACCTCTAATAATGATGCTTTCCATGACCGAGCATATTCAAACCACCAGTGAACTAAGAAACTAGACAGTAACAGGAAAACAGTTTCAAAGTTTACATTATTTTTTTAAGAAATTGTTTACTCAACATTTTTTGTATCACAACCAAATTTAATGTGCACTCATAGCCAAAGGCATTATTTATTACATGAATATGACCCATGTGAATGCATTTATGTTTTCTTGCTTTTTATACACCTACCTCAAATCTTTCTTATTACGGATTACTCATCCTGGGTGTTGATGCATTTTTGGTAAAATTATTCTGTTATGCTTGTCTCAGTGGGTCATTACCATGAGATTTCATAACATTTTTCATTTATTCTTTTGTGAAATTGTGCATTGTCTTCATTTTTTTAAGTTTAGACTTTATAACTCGATACCTCTCAAGTGCATAGTATACCAAATGCAGTTTAATGAGAAAATGTAACCTTTTTTACCCTATGAAAGCTCTCCAAAACTCTTTGATTTCACATAATATTCCCTCTCTACCCTACAGCCTTGATATAAAAATTCTTGTTATTAATGATGGTTTAGTCATAGATGTATCTGAAATTTCAACTCTAGTATTGTTTGATAATTCCACATATGGGATCTTTTTTCCCCCTTAACCCATATGATGAAAACTTAAAATACATGCAGTCAAAAGTATAATATTGAGGAATGATGAGAAATGATACCCGGTCCTGCACAGGATGAAAGAGGCACACAGTGCTATTTGTTTAATGAATAAACAAGAGTGCAGAATTGTTTAATCAGTATGTTTTCCTCTCTTTTGTGTCACAGTAAACAGAGTCAATGTACCCAGATGTCAGTATTTAGGAGGGATTACTTTGTCCTCACATCCTCACCTGAGGACAATTTCACCTTTGTGCCTGTGTTATATAAGTCATCAGGTTCAAAAGTAGTAATCTCCCTTCCAACTTTTATATGTGAGATTTGCTTGAAAGTTCAAAAATTAAGAACACTTTGAAACATATTTTAAATGTTAATACATTTAATATGATGGGAGTTCATTTATGCAATTTTGGATACAATGGGCATTGCACTCAATTCTCAATATCTCTACATGAATTACATATACATATATACATATATGCATATATATGTATATATATGTGTGTATGTATATATATATATATATACATATATACACACACACACACGTGTGTGTATGTGTGTGGGGGGGTATGTGTGGGTATGTGTGGGTGTGTGGGTGTGGACTGTGTGTGTGTGTGTGTGTGTGTGTGTGTGTGTGTTACTGGATTTGTAGAAATACAGGCACTTAGGAGCATGAAGAGTTTCTCAAGGTGCTTCAGAAAGAGGTCCGCAGTGGCTTGAGTATTTCTCTGGTGATTATTGAAGCCAACAGTATTCCTTTAAATGATAGTAGGTTTAGTGTGTTTAATGATCCCTAATGCAGTTGGGAGATGGAACCCTCTGGAGATTTTGAAGGGATTTGATTTTTTTGATGCCTAAGTACTATTGAGAAAGTTCAGATATTGAAGGAGTATATGAAAAAATCTATTTGAAAGATCAATTTCACAAGTACTTTGTAAAGGCATCAGACAAGAGTCTCACTTGACACAAAATATAGAAGTTATTTGCCCCAAATTTGTCAACACACTCAATCTTGTGGACAAAAAGAATATAGATTTAAAGTTAGAGAGTGTATGTGTTGTCAAAGCACTGATTACTCCACAACTGAGTTCAATAATAAACTCTGAGATGCTTGCAAAACCCACTGCTGCTATAATTCCTGACATGAATAAACAGTACGGCCACAGCTCTGCTCAGATGAAAACCTGTATCATGACATGGATAATAAATTAGTTTATGAACTATTCAATAGAGGATTATAAACTATTAGCCAAGCACTTATGAAAACCCTCTCTCATAAACCATTCCATAGTCCACGCAGACAGTTCTCTGTCAGTCCAAAGGGATGCCTTTATGGCATCCAGGGATGCCTGGGCGAAGTGTTCTGTATTATTAGTGGTGGCAGTCATGCCTGTGTTAGAAGGATGTACAATTTATCAACAGTCAGTGTTCTGCAAAGAATATGGGCACACCTGGCCATTCTCCAAATGCGCAGGTGAGCTGATCTCTATAGCTGACTGCAGTGGAGTATGGGCCAAGCTGAAGATGCTGGGGTTCAGAAAAATCCTATGATTCAGAAGCACTTTGCATGTGTGGATGACCTTAAAAGAATTAAAACACAGCAATATCCATTTTTCTTAAAAAAAATACTCATTGTAAACATGGCTTAATATTTGATCATTCTAAACGCATATGCATTTGGGGGACTTAAAATAGCCCTGAAATACAATGATGGATGTTGATGATGATTTTACTATAAAAATGCTGACGTAAGACTGGCAAAGCTTTTTTTGGCAGCACATGTGACCACCCAACATTTGTTTATCTTATATCATTGATATTTCAGAGGGTAGAACTAAAGACTTAACTTAAGGATTTGATTTGCTTTTCAAATTGAATAACTTATCTACAATTCCAGTGAGTATGGATAAGTAGAGTGCTTCCTGAAGGGTAATTGGAGTAATTATCCACTAATGATGAAGGGGAAACATTTGGATTTAAAATGGGTTTCTTTTGGCAATTCTGAAGATCTACTGAATTCTCAGTGATATAATCCTAAGATCAAAATAAAGGAACTTTTAGTTAAAAAAAAATTCTCTCAAAATAAAAGTGTGTATTGACATATGAATCAGAACTTGATCTAATTCATTTTGAGGCCTATCTTAAATTATGGCTTATATTTTTCTATGATATTTTACACAGATTCACCCTGGAATAGTATGAGAAATATTTCAAAGTTCAGAGAACATGGGTTCAAAGTTCTACCAATCACCATTTGGTGTGTGTGTGCGAGCGCGCGTGTCTGTGTGACTAAATACAATATGTAAGGGCTTTTCTAATCTTCATTTTGAAAATTGTCAAATTACTTTATTTTTTTTTCAGAAAGAAAAATCAGTTAATATATCTAATATAGAATCACCCATAGCATATACTAAATACTGGGAAATTGTTAGCTATCAATATTTTGAGCATTTTATTCACTTCGAGGTCATCTGCATGCCCATCTTTATCATCATCCTGACCAGTATTCCATGTACTGATACCTCTTTCTCTCTCCGCCAGTGATTCCGTGCAATACAGCACTACTGTGCCTGTCCAAGGACACACAGGCTAAGGTCGTCTGACTTCATAATGCTTAGGGAAGCTTTGCATTGAAACGTGTGCTCATGAATCCCCCTTTTTAACTAGACTTGGCTTCTTTATGGTCCCTCCTATCAAACAGAAGAGGTCCTTGTTGCTTCCTTGTGAGCTAACAGAGGACAGAACAAACGTTATGCTCACTAATTCAGTTAGGTTAAAGGTTTTACATTTTTTAAAAACATGAATCTGATTGATAACTGGTATATGCCCCACTTATAAGGATAATAATGTTATGTTTGGTATTCTTATTTACATATTTGCGCTATGGTGACAGAATACCAAAGGCTTAATGACTTATAAACTGTAAACAGTCTCTCCTGACATGCTCGAAGGACAAGGCACTTCTGTTAATGAATAGTATAAAATTCCATTCATGAGAGACTAAAGTCCTACAGAGACCCACTTTCAGAGTTGGAGTTTGAGTATATCAATTTTGCAAGGATGCAGACATTCAGTATTTAGTAAGGGTGTTAGGCTGTATGATTTGAAAAACTGACCCTAGAGAACCCTGATTAAGACACCGACTCATGAAGAAAAATTGAATACTAATTAAAAATGTCTGGGGAAGTCCTCCACCTCACCCCTACTGCTAGATCCTCTCCATCATGGTCTGTTCCTTATTGTGTGTGTGTGTGTGTGTGTGTGTCTGTGTGTGTGTGTCTGTGTGTGTGTCTGTGAGTGTGTGTATGTGAGTGTGTGTGTGTATGTGAGTGTGTGTGTATATGTGAGTGTGTGTGTGTGTGTGTGTGTGTGTGTGTACAATAATGGGGGAGAGAGAGAGCATGGACTGTAAACTAACATCATACACGTACACACACATGCACACAAACACATGAAATTGGGAAAGGTATAATATTCTTTTGATGAGCAGTTGGACACTTTTTTGGGGTGATGGTCTTTTATTGTAAAAAAAATGAGCATATGAAAATATTTTTTAAAATATTTAAAACTTTTTCCTATTAGGGTAACAAAAAAATAACCTTTCATATGATTTCTGGACATTTCTACCTTAGACATCCAGTAGCACAACACTCATAGTTGAAATTTGAGGCACAAATTTTACAACTAGATATACTACTTAAAATGATGTTTTAAAAGTATGACTCAAAGGGTGTGAGTAACACTATAAAGCTTTTAGATATGTTTTTATTTCCTGTCTGTTGTTGTTGTTGTTGTTGTTGTTGTTGTTGTTGCTATTCTGGTTCATTGACTCTGTAAATGATTTACTTAAACCATGTGATTTTAAATACCTTAACTTTCCGATATAGAAATGTTTCAGCATGAAAAGAGTCTTTCATTCAAACATGAGTAATCCACATATTCAGTGATGAGTAAACTCATGCCACCTTAACAATGTGGACAGTGCTTTGTGCCTGTTTATAACAAGATGCTCACAGGGAAAGAGATATTGAATCATAGATCTATTATACAGGGGAGAGAATGTATTGAAATTCCATGGAATCTACTTTGATGAACTGAGGTCTTAAATACCTAGACAAATTCCATGTCTATTGCTCAATTGTCAAATAAAACTAACATATCTGCTTAGAACGTTGCCTTTCAATATTGAACTTACAGCAAATCAGATAAGAATAATAATAAAAAAAATATTCCTTCCTTCCTCTGTCCCTTTCAGTGGACAGGTTGATTCTCTGATCTAATGTAGGGAGTATTAATAAAAGAGTTCATAGTTAAACCCAGTCAACCACTAGCTCTGACCTCCCATAATTTGCAAAATATTTTTGTATCCTTAATGAAGGCATCCATTTACATAAGCCACAGTGTCCTGCTGGGCAAGTCATTGGCATTAGGCAGGTTCACCTTTACAGAATTAATGAAGCTCCACTTTTTTTTTCTGTGTAACATCTCAGTGGGCAGATGTGAGGCTTTCTGATCCAACTTTGTCTCAACAAAGAAGCTATTAGCAGCTTGTATCAATATATGTATGGTCCAGTATTAAATCTTCATTTGATAGAACCTCTAAACCCCCCAGTACATATAAAGTTAATAGTTCAGCCTGGTGATTTATTCCTGAACATGTAGCTCTCTACTAAGAGAATGTATAGGTTGTTCATACTGTTTACAATGATAACATTTTTCAAAAGTGAGGTTCTTTTTCTGCTCCCTAAGCGACACACTGCTTTTTCTTACCAATGTTGCCCTGTGCCTATTACCAAGAGGCCCATATGGTGCTCTAGAAAAGAGTGAACAAGCAGGAGAGGTACCCTGGTATACCTGAGATGGAACTGTATGAATTATTTTATTCTTTTGGGAGCAATCAAAGGCTCCTACACATGTTTAAGCTCAGGCATTGTAAAAAAGAAATATTTAAGGAGTTAGTCTTCCTGATTACCTTCTGCTAAAGAGTATACTACATGCACTAGTGAATTTCTACATACTAGTGAGTACATAGACTTTATACATACCAGAGTCATCAGGACTAGGGAAAGTCATCTGAAAATTGATCCAGGATTAGCTTTGGGCATGGCAGTGACACATTTTCCAGATTGATTGTTGTGGGAGAGAACAGCAGAGCCATCCCAGTAAGGTGAATTGAGTTGTCTAAGAAAGCAATCTGAACAATTCGTAGAAAGAGCAAGGCAGTGCTCATTTTGTAGCCTCTGTTTTAATCTCTGTCTTCAGGTTCCTGCCTTGACTTCCTACCTTCAGTGTCCTGTAACCTATCAGATATAATAAACCCTTTCTTCCCCGACTTTTGGCCTGGCGTTTATCACAGCAACAAAAGGTTAACTAATAGACCAAGACATAGAGATCACGGCAATTATGTCCCAAAACAATAACAATGTCAAATCTTATAGTGTGGAAAACAGTATTATGAGACAAAATGTTTCCTGGCGAGGTACAATATACATGTCTACTCATTCAAGATAGGGAACACAGGACAGACTAAAGTACACATACCACCACAGTCCAACTTTGTAAACCAATAACATTTACTGGGGATACTTTCAGGTCTGTGGGGGAGGGATTACTTACAGGAGCAGATGACTCAAAGAGAGCTGCATCATAAAAGCACATCCCCACCACGGATGACAGCTCACAAAGCCGGGAACCTGGCTTATACTGTATAGTCTATAGATAGCTTAAAAGTTGACAAGTATCCTTTCCAGGATAATCTACACCTCTTCCAGGCAGCTGTTCTTGTCTCAGAGGCTTATCTGCAGCATTTCTCCTCCAAGAGTGTTCTCTGTGGCTCAGCTTCTTTCCTTCTGGTGAAAACTCTCAGCTGTTATTGCTAACTCTCACAGGGAGGGAACCTAGTCAGTGTGGTCAGTTTCAGGAACTTCCTGAAGCAATCTTGACTTGTTTACCTTCTTGTTCAAGGAGTTTCCTATGGGTGGAATGTTTTAGTCTTTGAGGAAACCATTTCACAACAGACAGGCATATGAAGAATGAAGGAAATATGATAAGCCAATGATATAGTCTGTATCTAAGATTATCAGGACAAAGAGCAGAATTTATACCACAAGTGAAGCTATGGGCATGAATATGGTATATTATAGGGATATAGAAAAGAGTAGATGACACATTCACAGGGTAGAGTCTAACAGAGTGTCTTCCCATAGACTGAAACAGCTCAGCAAAATATTAAAAGAATGTACCCACTACACACACACACGCACACACACACACACAAACACACACACACACTGAATTATACTATTTTATGGAAAATATGGTCAGATTTGTTTTCCTGTTCTAATTAATGTGTCAGCTTTATACTAGATATTCATATTTAGATATAAATTTTAATTAATAAAGTTTTCTTTATAAATTAATATTAGTACATAGTTTAAAATGGAAAATTCTATAATTTTTTACATGAGAAGACTTTTGCATCTATTCTTAATGCTTAAAGAATTTTAAATATTTGGATGAAGAACAGCACACAGTAAGTAATCACAAAATGATTATTGAATTTGTTAATTTGAAATAGTCTGGAAACTGACTACAAATGTGCTTGTTTTAAATTAGGGGAAAGGTCATAGAAACTATATGTTCCTACACACAAAGGGCACCATCAAATGGCCTCCAAAGGTATTTATTGACATTTAACAAAGGAAAGATGTTTTGTAATCAAATGAATTAGGAAAAAAATGTTGAAATAAAATCAGAGAGATTTTTCTTTTTATAAGGCTTCTTAGAACTGTCAATATATGATGTCATAGTTCCCTTTAATTACTGAGCAGGAAAATTGTTGCCCTTTTCACAATACCTGATATTCTATCCTGCCCATGAGATATATAGGAAAAATTTCAATAAAGAATTTACACATTGTTGTTGAAGTCAAATTCTTCTAAACATGATTATTAAAATATCATTCTCTACTACTAAATTGAAATTTAATCTCGGGTTTCCATTCCACTTGCTTGAAAAGATCTTTGTAATCTCAGTGACTGGTGCCATCAATTAGAGATTGTTCACTTTCCTATGCCTCAGTGCAGCACTAGAGTCCTGGACAGCTTGTGAGTTCATGGTGTTAGAAGACATATGGTTCTCATCTGGTAACTGTCCACACAGCTACCATCTGTGGTTATACAAACTCATCTGGTTTTCAATTTTGTTGTTATTCTCTGAGATATCTGACTTCGCAGCTGTCTACCCAGCTACCCATTCCCATTACATCTAAATCAGAGTCCTACCTTTTCATTCAGAAACCTTTTCAGGTTAGCTAACAATTTATTAGTTGATTTTTAAGCCTCTCTACAGAAAGATAAATCATTTGTATTGTACCGTCGTAGTTGGTGGAGTCTTTCTTCATCTTGTCTAAAACTATCTCTCCCTTGAAAATTTCAACCATGGCAACAGTACAAGGACCTGCCTGTAAGGCTATGTGAGAATGCAAGCACTAAATCGTCCTTCATCCTAGTCTCTCCTCCAGTTTGCATAGCATCAAGTCCTCCAACCCCTGAAGAAAAGCTGGATGACAGTGAAGTTGGGATGTGATGGATAAGTGGCCTTTATTGGTATGTATTCAATGTTTCCCAGTTGAAATACTACCACAAATGTTGACAAAGTGAGGTCTATCTGCTATCTGCAGGATTATTTATGCTACCTTATCACTTTAAGCAATCTGATCCATCAAATTTAAAAATCTTTCGCTTTGTGTTTTGTGGTTAGAAAGCTCTGAAATTTCACCTTCCAATTCTTAAAACAGAATTGACGCAACTATGGGTATGTGTGTCCTGTGAACTTTTTGAAAGTGTCGTGATTTTGTCTTGATTTATGATGTTAGTAACAAAGAAAAACCTAATGAGTGCTAACAAATTATGCCATCACCACATTAGGCAGACAGCTTCAAATGTGTATCTTAGTAATTAAGCAATACAAATTTGCTTCATCAGAGTTTGTTTGCTTGTTTTGTTTGTTTTTGTTTTTGTTTTGTTTTGCTTTTTGACAAAGCAGGAAAAGTGGTTTAAAGTAATTCTAATCTTGGTACTAAATGAGACAAGAAGGTGTTTTTATTTCTCTTGCTATATGTGGATGAGCTATGTGGTGATTTATATGAGATTGACTCTAATAAGCAGGTACTCTCGAAGATTCAGTTCCCATTAATGGAACTGTTTCAGGAAGATTAGAAAGTATAAAGTTGTTAGAGGAGGTGTGTCAAGGGTGTGAGCTTTGATGTTTTAAACTTGTGCTATACCCAATATGAGTTCTCTCTCTGCATCTTACTTTTGGTTCAAGATTTGAGGTCTCAGCTGTTTCTTGCTACCATGCCTTAATCTGATGTCATGGACTCTAATCCTCTGAAACTATAAGCCTAAGTAAACATTTTCTCTTATAAGTTGCCTTGGTCATTTTTCCACAGAGCAATAGAAAAGTAACTAATACACGGTAGGCTAAAAACGAGGCCATGAGAGCATATTTGTATCTACACAAAGTAGAACTTGTTGACTAGTCAGTAGAATAAGAAGAGTTACGTTTCAAAGTCTCTAATCTGTCAAGCATCTCTCTAGATAGTATCGTGATAGTTAATCTTAGTTGTCAGTTAGACTGTGATATGCCTAGTTTAGTGAAACAGATCTAAGGGAGTGTATGTGAAGACATTTCCTGGGCCACATATAAGGAGAAAAGGCCTAAAATGCATGTAGTGTCATCACTCAGTATATATGGAGTGACATGAAATAGAAAGGAAGAAGGAAGTCTATAACTGCACTGTTTTCCTCCCTGGCTGCCATTGATTGAGCAAATTTGTTCTGCCTTTCCACTCTGATATTCTTTCAGCCAACTGTAGACTGAGTGTCTAAACCCTGGGCCAAAATAAATATATTTTTTTTCCTTTTCAATTTGTCTATGTCAATTATTGTGTTCCAGTGGTGAAAAAAATACAACAATGTAAAATGATTCGTTATTGTGAGACCAGACTGTGATCATAATGTTAATGTGATTTAACCAGGTTTATAAACTTATAAGACAGTATAAATTATCTTATATCCACAAATCCTGTGGAAACTTATGCCAACTTATTCAGCAGAGATATATTCTCTACTATGAAAGAGGAAGTCATAAATCACACTAGAAGCCAGGTGGGTTTCTTTAAAATTGAGTAAAAAAATAGTCTAATTCACTTTCTCCTTTTCCGTGAGTGACAGGTTTCAGGGTTCTGGACAATCACTTGTGCTTTCACTTCAGTAATTTCTGTCATTGTGGAATCCTGGGTGTCCATGTTCCCTTTGCCATGACACCCTATGAATAACTTTCCCCATCCATCTGCTAATTCATCAAGTACCTTGGGAACTATCTTCGGAAGACTTTTTTCCTCATACAATAGAGTTCTCAGAAGTTTTGACACTCCAGCCAACTGCTTGGGATAGCAGACTTCACAAAGTGTTGGTCCTAGGAATATGGACCTCACTCACCATAATTCTGAGCTGCAAAGATGTAGCCTTTCCTAAGAAAAGGATTTTATCTTTCACATAACTATCCATAAACCCACAGCCATTTATAGGGTAGACTAGCAAGAGGCTCACCTCCCCAAAGGCACCTCTTATTTTTCCCCACTTCAGTCTACCTAAAATGCCTAGAACACTTCTGTACAATTAAAAATAAAGCTATCAAACGTATGGTAATGAAATGGGAAGTGATATAAAAGCAACTTTTCCCCATTCACCGACTCTACTTGGCCCTCAATACCTGTAATACATTATAAATATAATGCATCAGATCTTCTACTTGAACTTCAAATTTCTTTTGAATTTAAGTTTGTTATCTTGCTATGGCAAGGATGCATCTTCAGTTCTGGCATTCATAGTCTAAGCCCTGACCTCAATATGTTGAGGGTTTTGTGAGTTTTCATGTGTGCATATTTTTTTCTGTGAGCAGATATAAAATGATATAAGAAATAGTGAACTTCTGCAGTGAGTCTACAGAGTGAGATCCAGGATAGCTAGGGCTATGCAGAGAAACCCTGTCTCGAAAAACAAAACAAACAAAACAAACAAAAAAACAAACAAAAAAACAAAATAGATTGTCTTATCAGATTTCTGTACTCGTGCTAATATTACCCAAGTTCTCACTGAGGTATTTTATATAAATATATATATACATACATATATATATGTATATATATATATACACATATGTATATATATGAGAAAGAGAGAGAGAGAGAGAGGGAGAGAGAGGTGAATACATATGTATCATGTGAAATATGGAAATGTTGACCTAAACCTGTAAATTTTTCTAAGTCCTCAGAGTAGGCATTTGACCCTTTTCAATTGTTTGGACTTCAGCCAACCAATGACATTACTTTTTGGTCTCAGGATAGTTTTGCTTCTTGCCACTAGATGTCAGGAACTATAAGAGCCAGTTTCTTTCTGTTTCATCAGAAAAGAAACATGCTCCAGCACTAGATAGTTCAGTCTTTCAGGGACTGACATCCCTGGGGTAATATTTGAGACCATGTAGTATATGTGAGCTACAGGTTTAGGGACTGAGGATAAATAAGGAAATAATGCAGACAGAAACAGAACTGACTATTTTAAACAAGAGGACAAGAAATTAAGCAGTGCAGAGAGATACAAATGGGTTGGAATGCAAATGGAAAGTGGATAATATTAAGAAACGAAACTTAAGTAGGTGATAATAGTCTAAAAAGAAAAGAGTAACATACGTAGAACACAAGTTTTTTTTTTTTAAAGTATTGTTTTGTGTAACTATTCCCTGATTCAGATATTCAAGACAGAATAAGCTCTCCAAGAAGTTTACTTGGGGAAAGTCCTAATGTTAGGAAGAAGCAGACAGCGTCTGAGGAGGCTAGCCCTCAACCTGGCTTACAGTTCTGATCCTGACAAGAACAAGAGGATGCAAGGAGTATTGCACAGTGGAGAAGACATGTGTCACTCTGTGAGGCACCTTGGTCCTCCAGGCTGATGAGAGATCTGATCAGAAGCAGCTTAGGTCAAAGCTTATGTCTTTGAGGATAAGGAGTGTCTCCATGGGCTGCCTCTGGGCAGGCTGAAGGTCTGTGGTCCTTAAGGGAAGAAAGTAATACATTGAGAAGGCCAATAGCTGTTATTCCTCAAGAGTTTATCACAGAAGAACATCTGAGTGCTATAATTGAAGTATAAATGAAAACTGAGGATAGGAAAGTAGAGAAAAAAAGAGGCTAAGGAGGAACTGCAGACACTTATTAACTACGCCATTGCTTAGTTAGTGAAAAATGGAAGACAGACAGTCATTAAGTGTTATGAGTTTTTTAACTCATTTATAAACATTTAAATTATTTAAAATAAAAGTTTATAAAATTATTTTGTCATAATGATCAAATAATAAATCCATGTATTCTCAAATAGTACATAAAATAATCCAGTGTAGGAAATAATTTGTTCTTTTTCATGACTGTCTCTATTTTCATGAGTACAAATATCCAAGCTGTTATATCCTTTATAACATATGCAATTTACTAGATATTTTAAAAAGGGGCATTGCTTGCTGCATGCTATTATTAGTTCTTTTTTTTTTTTTTAAAGAAAAGACTAAAACAAAAAAGGAAAGAAATAAAAGATATGCCTAACTTTTTTTGGCCAATGTGATTATGACAGGATTTGAATACACATTATCTCAAAAAGAATAGCACATTTTTTTTCTTCAACTTTATCTGTGGAGACACTGGAAACTTGAAAGCTGTAAAAGAACTACAACTGTGATAAAATATGAAACTAAGCAAGTTTATAAACATTTTGCTATTTAGAAATGTCTATTTATTTTAGGTATTCAGTTCATCAGCATCCAAACTGTAGATGCTTAAAGAGAACTTTTCTTTTTCTTTCCTTTATGAATTTCCCCCCTCTCTCCCAATCTTTTCTCTCTCTTTCCCTTTTTCTTCCTCAATCCATCCTTGGCAAAAATGCACAGATACCTTACTAACAAAAATTGGTCCTTCCTAGTAATTACTTTTCTGTTACTGTAATGCCTTGAAAAAATTGCAAGTTTGGGCAGAAAGGATTTATTTTCACTTATACCTGAATCCCAGAGGAACACGATCCATTGCAGAATGGAAGGCATGTGCAAAGGAGAATGCAGAATTAAGTATATTACTTTCACCCACAGGAAGCAGAGAAAGAGAAATTAATTGTTAGTATATGTTAGTATTAAAATATGTTTCTTAAAGTAGACATGCATTGAATTTACACTCGTATCCCACTTTTGCCAAGTGTTTGTGGAGCAAGCCCATTTGCTCCTAGGAGTCCATATTTCAGAATGAACTTCTCTCAAATATCCCAAACTATAGATTAGAGGAATTCAAGGAAAGGTAGTTCCACCAGCAGGAAAATCTCTTCAGGATATCATGCAAGCATACTTTGCACAATGAGAACCTCAGAGATGTGTTCATAAATCTTACAAATATTGAGGACTCAGGAACGAAGCCATTAATAAAACTGAAACTTCTCAGGATTTAATACTGTGGAGTGCACAGTGAGTGATCTGCAGCTGCCTCTGGTATTGCTCCAGTTCATTTGAGGAAAGTTTCTTTCAGAAGTTACTTCCCAAACCCTTCTTTTTAAGCCTGGCCTATTAAAGGGGAAGAAAATCTGCCACGACCCTCACAGCAGTGTGTTCTCCTTTCATTAGGATATACTCATCAGTTCAGAAATAAAAAAGTCCAATGCATGTCTACCGTAAGGGCTGCAGGAGACATACTCAGCAAGGAAAGATAGAAGAATATTAAGTTATTATAGTACCACATAGGTATGATTATTAATAGCACTATATTAAACTGAGAATATACCTTATTTTTAAATTAAACACCATTAGTAGAATCCAGAGGTAATCAGACCTAGATGGGAAGATGATACAATCAAGGACACCATTTTTAAAAATGGAAAACTTAGTAGAGAGGATAAATCACTAGACTAAGGTCTAGTTGAAAGAAAATTGAGCAGTTATACACATCATTACGGGATACCAATATGTTGTAAAAGTTTACAAGGGGTCAACATTAAAGTTTTCTCTGTTAGCCTTATAAAATATCATTGTAACTTTAATCGATTTATTTCCAGTATTTTTTCCTAGAACGATTTTGTGCAAATATGTTTTTTAAAGTGCTAGAAATTCAATGAGACATGAAACTTCATCATAATACTCAGATGTCTTCAACAGTGGGTACCATTCTCATCTTCTTTAGATTGTCTTGGGACTTGTAATTTCTGTAGGTCATCTTATGCTGTCCTTGACACATCTACCTTCATCAATCCATGAAATGCTTAGAATTCCTCAATTTGCTTCAAGGGCTTTCCTTAAATTCCAAAACATTTTAATAAATGTGTCCTAGTCAAGCCTTGACATATTTTTTTTTGCAATTTAAATACTTGAAGAAAATAGTCTCCCATCTCTTATCTCTCTCCTTTGCTCACTATGTGAGTATGTTTGTCCATGCACATGTGTACACATACACAAGCGTACATATGCTTTGATGAGAATGAGACTCATGGTCCTGCATATGCTAGACAAGTGTTCTACCATGGAAATTCATGCCAGGCCCCCTCTTCCCACATTGTTGTTCATTGCTTCTAAACTCCTACCGAGTGAATATAAAGGTCTTAAGCTGTCTCCACCATCGTTCGTCTACCTGTTCTTCTTGTGTTTGCTCTATTTATGGTTGATTGAATGCCTCAGTGCTCCTTCAGAATGCCAAGCAAAAATATTTACTTACCATTTTTGTTTTCTCATTGATGTCAATAGTTCAAATTAGAAATTAAGTTAGAAGTTAGGTATAATTTCTTCTATATTCATCTCCTTTAACTTGAACAGTCTGAAAAATTATGACCAAATAACTTTTGTTTGCAGAATAGATAATGAGGATTTCTATAGATTCAATTTTACTTTATTCTAAAAGAAAAAAAAAGGGTAGAGGTGTTTTACAATACAGCACATATATTAAAGACTTTAGGCTGGGGAGATGGCCCGGTGGATGACATACAAGTGTGAGTATGGGGAGATGGCCCAGTGGATGACATACAAGTGTGAGTTCCAAGTACTCATTTTAAAAAGTCCATGGTTGCTTGAAGTGACCACCTTCTGTAGCCAGTAGGACTTTTAGTGAAGATAGGAGGACATCAGCCCACCCACAAAACCTTTGACACAAAATTTGCCAAGCCTACAAGTTGAGCAAGGACACAGATGAAACAGAGATTGAGGGAATGGCCAACCAATGACTGCCCCAACATGAGACTCACCCCATTGGTGACATCTAACTCCTGACATTATTAATAATATTCTACTACGCTTGCAGACAGGACCCTAGCATATCTGTCTTCTGAGAGGTGTCATCCAGCAGCTGAAGGAAACAAATGCAGAGAGCCATAATCAGCCAATAGGCAGAACCTAGGGAATGTTATGAAAGAGTGGTGGGAAGAATTGAGGGAGCTGGAAGGGTCAAGGACACCACAAGAAGATATACAGAGCCAACTAACCTGGGCCCATGAGGGCTCTCAGAGACTGAACCAACAACAGAACATTCATGAGATGGACTTTGGCTCCTTATACTTATATAGCAGATGTGCAGCTTGGTCTTCATGGGGGTCCTCTAACAATTGAAACAGGAGCTGTCTCTGACTCTTATGTCTGCTGCAACTTAATGGGCCAGAGTGAGTTGATACACACAGAACATGGTGGGGGGGCAACCTATTCTCTGAAGAGGGGAGAGGAAGGAATGGGGAAGACAGACTGAGGGTAGAGGAGGTGGAGTTTGTAATCAGAATGAAAAGCAGATAAATAAAATAAGTAAAATAAAGAGTTCATGGTTGAGGATATCTATCCATTATCTCAGGTATCTCTAGGGAAACTGGCTAGCTAGGCTCATTAAACTGGTGAGCTTTGGGTTCAGTGAGCTATTTTTTCCCCAATAAATTGGCAAGCAGTTAAGGATGTTTCCAAATATCAACCTCTGGAAACACCATGCACACGCAAGCGTGCACACACACACACACACACACACACACACACGACAGACAGACAGACAGACAGGCAGGCAGGCAGGCAGGCAGGCAGACATAGAGATATATCAAAAAGTAATGTGAGACTGTATCTTTTCATACTATCAGGCTATATATCCATAAAGTGTTACCAATATGATAACCCAAATGTAAGCTAAACAAGGTTGATACCCATGAACTTGCCAAGCTGTATGGAGAAAAGTCCATAAGACTTCAAGCCTATGGGAAGAATTATTAGGTAGCTGAAATAAACTGAGAACAGGAAAGGTGGCCTTACTCCAGGAAAAGTACATCAACTGGTTGTCCACTGTCAAATGGTCAACTCTGAAAACATATACATGTGATATTTTATGGGCTGAACAGTTCATATGTAGGTTCTCTGTAAACCATCAAACATGATGTAGAAAATATTCCTCACCTCCCAAATGTCTGAATTTTCTCTGAGGGAAATTCTGTTCTTGTTTGTTTATTTGTTTGTTTTTGTTTTGTTTGTGTTTTTTCCTTCTAGTTTTCTTCAAGTTTGTCAACCCTTTAATAGTCTGCCATGTCTGATAAGAAAAAAGAAGCATGGTTAGGTTCTCTAGTTTCAGGTCTGTTTACCCTGTAGGCCACCATATTGAACCATGGGGCAGTTCAGTGAGAGATGATATTGCCACACACCCAACAGACATTTCAAAGGTGGGCAGAGCCCAGCAGAGGGCCAGAGGCTTCAGTAGCTAACCGAAGAAAGCCTTTCTCCATAGGCAAAGTTCTCCTCAGTACCTGCCACTGGAAGAGAAGCTTTCTCCTCTCTTGTGCTCCCTCAAGACTCAACGTGGAAGACTGTCTTTACCTACATGTGTATAACACTTTATCACAAAGCCACAACTCCTTTCATTAAACTATCTAAGCATCTCACCCACAACTTTAGAATAACCAAAGACTAAAATGGCAAACACAGCCAACATTTCTAGGGAGAAAGAGGAAGAACATATATCTAGCCCTTCTGGTAAGAGAAAATGAGTCTCCACGAGTGATTTGTTTCCCTGGGACCCAGTTTTCAGCTTACCACAAAGAGCTGCTGCCCCCCAGCACAGTAGAAGAGTTAGTCTTCCAGAGCCCAGGGAAACTCCCCTGATTCCCAAAGACTTAATTGTTCAGTTTCCTCAGTTCTCTGGGGTTCTGGTTTTGTTCCTGTAGATCACCTCAGAACCTGCTATTGAATACAGGCAGTGTTAATCTCCTCTTGACACCATAACGAATTATCAGTCTTGAACAACGGAAACCCATACTCCCTCAGCTCTGAATACTAGAAGTTCAATATTCAGGAACGAGGAAAGCTGGATTATTGAAGGGTCTCCAAGCATAGCTGTCAGATCTTGCTGTGCTTTTATGTGGTCATGTGGCCACCTTTGTATTCCTCTCCTAAACTTCTTCCCATGAGAATGCAAGTTACACTGGATTTCCCCCTCCCCTGCCCAATAATTTCTTTTGCATTCGTTACCTCTTAAAGACAGTTTCCTTAAAGACAGTGTGTTCAAAGAGGTGCATCGCAAAATACAGAACGCCGAGAAGACGTCTATGCAAATGTGGGGGAATTTGAGCAAGAAGCAGTCCCTTACACACAAGCCACTAGAGTAGGCGATCTGGACTGAGTTTCTCTTACTGTGGATTCCGTTACTAATTGAAACAAACAGCCTCCTGCCCATGTTTACAGCTGTGTTTCCTGTTTGTCTGGTTTCCTGTCCACGATTCCCCATTAGTTTTATCCACTCAGCCATCCCTGGCAGATTAGCCAGGGGAGAGATGGACATCAAATAGGCCATCAGCCACTGACTATGCCATGACCCAGACTGAGCTCCCCTCAGGGACAAAGGACTCCAACCAGAAGTGTCTCTCCAACATAGCTACTCCTTCTTATGATCGACTCTTTAACACTGCAGCCACGGTGACTGTTTAATAACCCTTAATAACCCTTTCCCACCAGCTTGTGGCTTTGAATTGTAGAATCCAAACTTTTTTTTTTTTTTGACGTGTCCTTTGTTGATTTATTTTTTTTTAATTAGGTATTTTCTTTATTTACATGTACATTTTCCCTTTCCCAGGTTCCCCTCCAAAACTAACAAACAAACAAAAACAACAAGAACAAACCCCTTTTGCCTCCCTCTTCCCCATGCCTGTCACCCCACCCTCTCCCACTTATTGGCCCTGGCATTCCCCTACACTGGGGCACAAAACCTTCACAAGGCCAAGGTCCTTTACTCCTATTGATGATCGAATTTTCAATCCTCTGCTATACACCTGCTGCCAGTACATTCAATCCCACCCTGTATAGTCCTTGATTGGTGGTTGGGTCCCTGGGAGCTCTGAGGGTACTAGTTAGTAATTGTTGTTCGTCCTAAGGGGACCGTGTACTCAGTTCAATGAATGGCTGTGAGCCTCTACATCTGTATTAGTCAGGTATTGTCAGAGCCTCTTAGGAGATAGCTATATGCTGGTCCTTCCTTCAGTCTCTGCTCCATAGTTAATCTCTGCCACTCCTTCTGTGGGTATTTGATTCCCCTTTTTAAGAAGGAATGAAATATCCACCTTTTACCAACAAATTGGGAAAAGATCTTTACCAACCCTATATCTGATAGAGGGCTAATATCCAATGTATACAAAGAACTCATGAAGTCAGTCTCCAGAGAACCAAATAACCCTATTAAAAAATGGGGCATAGAGCTAAACAAAGAATTCTCAACTCATGAACACCAAATGGCTGAGAAACACCTAAAGAAATGTTCAACATCCTTAGTCATCAGGGAAATGCAAATCAAAACAACTCTCAGATTCCACCTCACACCAGTCAGATTGGCTAGGATAAAAGACTCAGGTGACAGCAGATGCTGGAGAAGTTGCGGAGAAATAGGAACACTCCTTCATTGCTGGTGGGATTGCAAACTGGTACAATCACTCTGGAAATCAGTGTGGCGGTTCCTCCGGAAATTGGACATAGTTTTACCAGAGGACGCAGCCATACCACTCCTGGGCATATACCCACAAGATGCTCCATCATGTAATAAGGACACATGCTCCACCATGTTCATAGCAGCCTTATTTATAATAGCCAGAAACTGGAAACAACCCAGATGTCCCTCAACAGAGGAATGGATACAGAAACTGTGGTACATCTACACAATGGAGTACTACTCAGCTATTAAAAACAATGAATTTATGAAATTCTTAGGGAAATGGATGGATCTGGAGAATAGCATCCTGAGTGAGGTAACCCAATCACAAAAGATCACACATGGTATACACTCTCTGATAAATGGTTATTAGCCCAGAAGTTTGGAATACAGGAAGAACGACCCATAAACCACAAGAATCCAAACTTTTGTAATTCATAGGTGATAGTCATTGGAAGTTATGGGCAGGCAGCTAAGGAGAATGGATGAACTCCATCTTGTTCTCAGAAGCCTCTGAGATGCAGGTTTTCTCATGAATCTTTCCAACTAACCTTACCAAATCAGTCACTTTGAGTTTTGCAATGCAGATTTTCTCCAAATCCTTACAGAAACTTTCAAC
This sequence comes from Montemys delectorum, assembly GCA_019843815.1. Classification (NCBI taxonomy): domain Eukaryota; kingdom Metazoa; phylum Chordata; class Mammalia; order Rodentia; family Muridae; genus Montemys; species Montemys delectorum. The sequence goes on along the minus strand of JADRCD010192686.1, from coordinate 25,957 downwards.
TCAGCATCTTTTTTCCAGAAATACAGATGGTCAGGGATGAGAGTAGCCTTTATATTTAAGAAGAGTTTGAAGCTGAGAATTCCTAAACCAAAATTTTAGCATGCCTTTTTTTCCCCCTCCACAGACTGTTCCAGAAAGTAATGGCAAAATCTGTCAAGAATGGAAAAGTTTTTGTCTCGTATTTTATTTACCCATCTCACTTGGGTTAAGTTAACAGTGCTCAGGAAAGCTGTGTAGAGGGAAGGGGTAGTGGGTAGCTATGGCTCTTCCTCATCAGAATCTTTTGAGTCTAGGTAGGGTCTCTGTGATTACACCCGATCCCACCATGAATAAAAGAGATTCCCATAGAATCCTGGAGGAAGATAGCAGACTGACTCTGTGCAGAAGGTCACTTTTTCACAAAGGGAACTCTTCATAGTAAATGATGATGTGAAAATCTAGTAACCCTCATAGAAGATGCTCAGGGTCCCAGCATCTGGTAAGTGTAAGGCATTTAAATTTGTTACTTTCCTGGTGTAGAATGAGACAGAGAAGGAGGCAACGTGGGAGGCCTAGACCCTCTTAGTAGGAGAGGATCTTACAAAGATGGGGAAAAGTTAAGAGGAGGTTGAAGGACAAGAGAGGAAGAGAAGAGTAATGTTTCATGCTCATCATTTAACCAGAAAAACCCTGCTTAGAATTAATCCAGGCAGGAAATGCCCTAGACATGATACCCTGTTCTAATAAACATTGCAATCAATTAAATCTGGTGGTTTCTGAACTTTCCGAGTCAGAGTCTAAAAATAAGTAAAAAATATTTTTGCCAAGTGGGTCATTGAGAGCAGAATTATGTGTGTTCAGTTTCCTACCCCAGAGACCTGTCCAAGTGACCAAGTCATCTTTATCTCTGACTTATTTCAATGTATTAGTTATTGTGTCATAATGATATTTATTCATGGAGCCAAGTTGCTTTAGATTTCCAGCTTTCCTAAAAAATTATGAGCATACCCTTTATGCCTATGTGTCCTGGCATCAAGTAAACAGAAACAATAGCACTTCCAACAAGGAAAGAAAATCTACTCCGGGAAACAGATGGAAGGAGATGCAAATAGCCAGAAATTCTCAGCTGATCTATCAAAGATCCCTCTTTCCCTGCTATGCTGCATTTTGCAAATTTTGCACATAAGATACACTAGACAAGACCAGGCTTTTTCCCTCTCCAAATCTCATAGTACACCAAGTTTGTTTTTAAACGTAGTAAAACTAATTTTGGGTTCCTGATAAGTCTTATGGAAAAAAATTTTTGACCTGCAATGTTTCTGTTACGAACTTCTTCCTCAGAGTTCCCTGTTCCAAGAAAGGATGCTGTGCCCTGAGTTTACTACAATTGAGAAATTATCTATCAGTGAAAATAGGCTCACATTGTAAGGACATATGTTTGCTTTTAAATAAAGTTGTTAATGGCTAAGTATAGTCCGTGTCTCTGGTTTCACAAGCTCAGAAGGGCAGATATTGTAATGCTTTCCAAGTATGTGATAACTTTTTTCCCCTCTACATAGGGCACTCTCCTGTCTCTCACATTCACAGCTGTTATGCTTACATTGTGTTGAGAAAGAGAAGAGAGCACAAAAAGAGAGAAGAAAATTATTTGTCTCTGCTATGTGAACAAGAGCTAGTTTATGCACTAGCTCCCTGAGATGAGCCTGAATTACCTGATAGCTCTAGTGTGCATTCCTAAAAATGAACCAGAATCCTCACAGGTCAAGGGTAGTTGGACTAATCAGGATGTAGATGCAGCTACTTTAACCCACAAAAATAGCCTCCCATGGTTAGGAGACTGAAATAAAACTCCTTTGCTGTCAGTAGTGAGACAGGAACTAAGAGTAACAGACCAGGGTCACACAGCTAGCCATACTGCACAAGGACTACCTGCTACTGGTGGCCAAGGTCTTCAGAGCTAGAAGGGAAACCTGACATCTCTTTAGTGAGGTCACTGGCCTTAAAGGAGGGACAATTTTGTTAATTCAGCTTTGAAGGATATTGTATGTCTTAGACAAAAGCTACTCATCCTAATGTGCACAATTCTTAAGAAGTTTATAATTATATATGTAGCATTAAGGACATATTTGTAACTGCACAGAGAAAATAGTCTCATTGGGCAATAGAAGTAGTATAATAGGAGAATTTGGCTTTGTTTTATACCTTTCTGTAGTATTTAAAGTCTCTTATCTTATGCAGATATTACTTTTGCAATAAAAAGAAGTCAGTAATAGCCATGGGATTTTCCACTTGATATCCTCCTACTTGGAAATGATCCGTGTCATTAGAGCAGAATTATGTCAGAATGCCGTCAGCACAGTTCTCCCAGGGCATGCTATGAAATGAGGAACTGAGGTAATTGTCCATACGTTAGGTAGACAATTCTAGCAAACTGCCTATCATCTCTGCTGACACTGAAGTAGAGGATGGGTGACTACATATGCCACTTACTCCTTTGTCCTGGCATGCTCAAAATGTCATGTTCCAGGTAACAAATTTTATGATTGAACTAGTTATGAACACCTTTATGGATTATTCGTTACATATCCATCCTTCATGATACAGTAAAACATGGGCCTCTACCCATCACTGTGATAGATACTTAATATGTGTTTTATATAATTAAATCTCATAATGGCCTTCTGGAGCAGAAGAATTTGTATTTTATACTAAAAATAAAATTCAGAGATGTGGTAACTTGATAATTTGGCTGCAAACATCTATTGTCATTCTTCTTTCAAGAATTTAGTCATATTCAATTATTGATTATGTCTATATTCTTTTTTTTTTTTTGGTATACACATTTTGATAATTTTTTGTCTTTTCTCAGCCCCAATAACCATGCTTACTCCCGTGGGCAATTCCTTGGCCATCAGAGAGTTAAGTTTAGGATTAGACATCTGAAACACTCAAAGTCATGCCAAAAAACAATTATTCATATTGAATATTGAGTCAGATGTGAGAATAACTACAGTCATTATAGAGTATATAATGACATCCCATTCCCAGCTAACCCTTTTAAGAGGTGTCACTATAATTACTATTTTATAATTTTGCGAATTATCTTATATTTAAGTAAAGGAAAGGTAGAGACAAAATTATATCACTGGTTACAATATTCTATTTTAAATATCTAACTCCTTAAATAAATATTTTAAATTAATGCAGAAATTGGTTTTGTGTATAGTACAGATCTGAACATAAGTGAAAGAAATTCAGATTAGTGGCAAGGGCTCAAAATTCTACACAAGGTTTTCTTCTCCAGCAATATTAATTATATAATTCTTAAAATAAAACATATATCTGTAAATAATTGCAATTAAGTCTCATTTTCCCCCATTGGCAAGGACAACAGTATTCACAAACTAGAGTACCTACTACAAATGTTCTTTTCCCTTGGAGCATAGCTGGTTATGCATTTAGATGGCCAAGGCATAACAGATAGGTTGTTCTTGGCATTACTTCTGGACTAAATTAATCCACAGGGATGCTCACAAGCTAAAGAGTATGAATCCTCATGAACTCACAGCAAGGAATTGAAACAGAATAAGCATGTCTGATGGTGAAACATTTTTCCTCACCTAGTTATCCAATGATTTTCCCAAACAAGGATCTTGAGTTTACTCTAGAAATTCTACATTAAGAAGAGCTAAACAATGGCAACATCAATGGGCATGTTCACGCAGTAGTAAGTCTTTGTGGGGTTTGACCCCTAGACAAAGAACTACAGACAACTAATGACTTTTGAGAAAAGGAGAATTAGACTCTTTTAGGGATTAGCCTGCTTACTGGCTGTCCAATCCAAGGTGGTCAGCTTTGAAACCATATACTCCCAACAATGAATGCATTCCCAGCAATTGTGTGTGTGTGTGTGTGTGTGTGTGCACGCGTGCGCACATGAACATGATTGTGTGAATGTAAATAATAATAAAGTAAAGAGGCTAGCGCTGGGCAGTGGTGGCGCACGCCTTTAATCCCAGCACTTGGGAGGCAGAGGCAGGTGGATTTCTGAGTTCAAGGCCAGCTTGGTCTACAGAGTGAGTTCCAGGACAGCCAGGACTATACAGAGAAACCCTGTCTCAACACCCCCCCCCTAAAAAAAAAACAAAAACAAAAAAAGAAGAAGAAGAAAAAGAAAAGCAGCCATCAAGTTTGGGGTAGGGTACAGGAGAGTGGGGTGGGTAGTTGTGAGGGGCTGGAGGCAGGAAATGGAGGTGAAAGTGATTTATATTATTTCAATCAAAAACATGCTATATAGTTTTATCACTAGCTACATTTTCAAGTTTTCCCACTGTATGCATTTAGAATTTATAATTAAGCATATATGTTTCAATTTTTTATAAGAATCACTCCTTTAGAAACTGCAGACCTTTTTGTACTTTGTTCATGGGTGGGATGAATAACTTTTTTTTTTTTTAATTAGGTATTTTCTTTATTTACATGTACATTTTCCCTTTCCTATTTTCTCCTCCAAAACAAACAAACAAACAAACAAACAAAAACAAGAACAAACCCCTTTTGCCTCCCCCCTCCCCATGCCTGTCCCCTCACCCTCTCCCACTTATTGGCCCTGGCATTCCCCTACACTGGGGCACAAAACTTTCACAAGGCTGAGGTCCTTTACTCCTATTGATGATCGAATTTGCAATCCTCTACTATATACCTGCTGCCAGTACATTCAATCCCACCCTGTATAGTCCTTGATTGGTGGTTGGGTCCCTGGGAGCTCTGAGGGTACTAGTTAGTAATTGTTGTTCGTCCTAAGGGGCTGCAAACCCTTCAGCTCCATAGAACCTTTCTCTAACTCCTTCAATGGGGACCGTGTACTCAGTTCAATGAATGGCTGTGAGCCTCTACATCTGTATTAGTCAGGTATTTTCAGAGCCTCTTAGGAGATAGCTATATGCTTGTCCTTCCTTCCGTCTCTGCTCCATAGTTAATCTCTGCCACTCCTTCTGTGGGTGTTTGATTCCCCTTTTTAAGAAGGAATGAAATGTCCACCTTTTAGTCTTCCTTCTTCTAAAGTTTCTTGTGGTTTGCGGGTCGTTCTTCCTGTATTCCAAACTTCTGGGCTAATAACCACTTATCAAAGAATGCGTACCATGTGTGATCTTTTGTGATTGGGTTACCTCACTCATTATTCACAGTTTTCAAAGATAGATTAGATTAAGTATCTAGAGAAAACAAATGCATCTGAATTCATTCTTTTTCCTATTCTCTTGTTTGTTGCCTGACATCATTTTTATATTCATGTATCCGGGAAAAAAGGTGTGAGAAAACAGATCTCAAAGTCCAAATAAATGTGCACTGAACTACTTAGCTGTATCAGTTAATGTAACGTAAGGGGACCAAAAGCTCTATCTTAAATGTGATGACCTACTAAATAAAGAGACTATTTGGCATTACACATTCCCTGCAGCAAGGCAAAAGGGCATTTGGTCTTGTGTTTTCATTTCTTTTTTTCAAAATATTGTTTAAATGGGACAAATAAGATGTAACGCAGTACAATTATCATTAGACTCTGAAAGTTAACAGCAAATGCATCCATTTCATCCTGATGTCTAAGAGTCTTTCGATCTAGTGTTTGTTTTTAGGATGACCATAAATCCAGTCTCTATAAACCACATTCAAGACTTTAATGTTTTGTCTAACTTTCTAATATTCTCAACATCATAGTTTTCTTCCCATTAATTAATATGATGTTATATAGATTTTTTTTTCATAGAAGGTCCCATATATTGCCTAGTTTTAGCAAAGGACTGACTGACATCCAAAGATGTTAAATAGGATTCAAGTTATTCAGGTTGTTGGAGGATTTGTAAAAATTATAATTCCATGGAGAAAATTGTCCATGTTTTTCTCAAGTCATTAATAAATTGCTTCCCTTAGATACAGAACTCATCAGAGCAAGTAAAATGCAGTCATTTATTTGATCTGTTATTACCTGTCCCGAATGGAGGAAGAGTCTTGAATTCACTCCCCTTGCCAAAATTTTGATGTTCTATATCGTCTTTGAGAATAAATGGTTTTGCAAACTTTTCCCCTGGAAGTCAAATTCCCAAAGAATCCACATGGAGCTCCAGATTACAGAATAATGTAGATCATCAGTGTATCAAGGAATACTTCAGAGACTCAAGGAGCTCCTAAGATTCCATCAGTTTCTGACTGTGGCAGTGCCTACTGCCGTAGAACAGAAATAATAAGTCTATCAACTTGACATCATTGTGAGGACTAAACAGACCATAAGTCAAAGCAAAGGAAGAGAGCTAGACACCGACACAGACATCAGACATTCAATTAATATAAATCAAGTCAATGCGCTTCACTCTGACACTGATTCCATTCAAATTCAAAGCCACATGATACAGGTGCCTTAAATACAAAAGAAAAACTAATTATCATTTTTGCCTTAAAGTAAATTATGTAAACATCTTAACAAAATGGTTTGTTATGCTATTGTTGGTCATTAACACTTTAATTCGACCCAACTATATGCTTCTTTCTTTTTCTTATTAGCAGGATAGTGATCAAGACAAGTGAATCCTGACTTCCTTCCTCCACTATCATCCATGCTATTGGTTACAATTTCTTCTCAGCTTTCATTCTACCTAGCTGGGAAACCACACTTTTTTATTTAATAAGTCTAGGCCCATGTCATGAGCATCAAATCTGTCAAGCCATCTCTCTCTCTCTCCACAGGTCTGAATGAACCACTCCTACCTTTGAAGAAGCTATACTCTATTCTCATTCTCTGTGTGTGAAGTCTAGAAAATACAGCTTCCGTTTAGTGTCTTCTCTCCCTTATCAGTGAATACTATATACACTTCACGGTGCTAATGTAGTGCCTGCTGATTATCCCTAACAAGAGCCTGTGGGGCTGATATACTTCCCACTTTACAGATGAAGAAATGGGGAGAAAGGGATTGGAGGATGTGTTCCAGTCTGATTAAAAGAAAATAGCTATAGAAGCTAAGGTGTTTCAGTTCTAGAGCCCCTCTTTAACCAAAATATGTAATGCCCCTCAGTCACTAAGGTAGATACTGAGACTTTCTCACATATGTGAAGCTAGCTTTGGTCTCATTTTGTATTAACGTTGATGATTTCAAAATAGTTTCCTCATTGCAGAGTAGAGAGAGACCTTAAATAGACTATTTAAACCCCTACCTTAATTGTTATTACAAGATTTTGAGGCCTTCAATTCTGAGGGAAGTTGAGGAGAATCTTTCAAGGATATAAAGCTGTAATATGACAAAGTGGTTCTTGGCAGTCCTGAGATTGAAAGAGAAGCTGGGTATGTCATTTTTCAGGGACAGGTAGGCATGCTTCAATTTGGAAATGCACAATGATCTGCATGTGGACTGCAAAAAGTCAGAGTACACAGGATTTTTTTTTCCCCTGAGACCTTCCAGATTGCCCTATGGCCACTTATTTGAAGCCAGCAGAAACGGAGGTGACAGGAGCTTTTACTCCCTGTGCTGAAAGAATATACTGTGGTGAGATGGGAGTTAAACACTCTAGGAATGCAATCCCTTTCCCTACATCAAAAACATGTAAAGTTCACACACCCTAGTGCTCCTTAATCTTCTCTCCTAACATTTCATTATCTCTAAATCCCTTTGAAAGGCTTCCCTGGCACCTAAAAGAAACTTAAGAATTGTAACTTAACCAGTCACCATCACTCAAGAGGTACACCCAGCTGGAGGGGATATGATGCTGCAGGCAAGAGAGACAAAAGAGAGGGACATTCAGAATATTGTCATTAACATCCCAAACTCTATGGGGGAAAATAGGGATCAACTATTCATGTGAGAATGATAAGAGATTCCAATTGGCAGCTAAAGAACAAATAGATTAGGAATGAAATTTCTAGGTCTTTCAGCCAAGGATTTCTACAAAGCAATCAGTGGTTAGATGTAGCAGCTTGTTGAATATCATGTTAAAATCACAGAGAGAGAAACAGAGAGGCAGAGACAGACTGGATATTCAGTAGGCCGACATGGAAAATTACAGTCTCAAGGAAATTGCATTGCTTAAGAAGTCAAACTCCTCTATTTTGATTAGTTAAAATTTCAAATGTCGGTGGGATATTGAGGGGACAATATCCTGTGGAAAGTGAGAATTATAGACTTCTAAAGGGGGTGAAAGGTCAAGGATGGAGACATCAACTTCAGAGAGGAGATAATTGAGTCTTGTGTCTCATTGAAAAATTGTTGAGGTCTCTAGTTCTAGCAGCTCTGAGAGTTAAAATTACCCTCCGTATTTCACTCAGTGTATTCCATTATTTAGATACCATATATTAGACATAAGGGAGGCCGTCTTGAGTGTAAGAATGATTAAACACTGAAGCGGGCTACCAAAGGAGCTTGTGAAATTATCGACTCTAGAACATTTTAAAAATAGAGGCAACCATCTGTCCTAAATGATTTTGGTAGTAATTCTTCTTGGAAAAGGAGACTGGACAAAATAAACTTGATAAGGGAATTTCAAGTAAATAACTTCTTTAACATTTTCCTAATTTTATGGCCGCATCCATGCATGCCCTACATTTTGATCATGGATTGCTCTGACTTGCAACTCTATATAACTTCATTTCTGTGACTTCGGTTTGTGAAATGCCTTGGGGTAATTGCAGAAGGAAACTGTATATCTGTTACATCCTGTGTTTAGTACTATTTCTCAATAAGGAATGTTTTAGGGAATGACATGCTGTGTACCTATTTCACATACAGAGTTCAAAACAATTGAGAAAAATGAAGTGTCATAGAGATTAGAAAGAAGATACATAAAGCTAAAATGGAAGGAAAATATAGGACAGAAAAATCTCATGATTTTAGGCTTTATTTGTTTACTTTTGGGAGCAGTGCATAAGAATTAGATTAACACAAGACTGATCAACAATACAAAAGTGTACATCCATGCTTTCTATATGGCATAGAGAAATGAAGATCCACAGACACAGATGAAACAGTTATATACTTAATTGGGCAAAGTGGCAAGTTTTAAATATAGCAACTAAATTATGTGAGGAAGCCTGAAGGTAAGCGTCACTTTAACAAGGTCTAGAAAAAAGTCCTCCAGAAAAAAGTCCTTCCAGTCCTTGATGCTAAAAATGACACCTTCCTTCTAGCAAAGGGAGGGCCAATTTTACTCCAGAATTAAACCTCTTGCTTAGGGATCTGTGATATGTTATAAGTATGTTTCTGGGTTTTCATTTCTTTTTTGTTTTTTTTTTTTATTTCTTATTTTTGACCTGTAGAATATTTTTATATTACATTAAAAATCAGCTGATTGGTCATTACATAGGGACTGTGGTCTGGGAAAATGTTGGAAAGACAGAAATACAAAGGGGCTTCAGAAACCTTTGGAGGACTTGTGTGTAGATTGCTCAAAACTTTAGACTGTATATTAACACACATATGCATGTGAACACACACATATAACATACAGATGAAAGTATACACACATAACACACAAAAAAAGCAGTACTCACACATATGCATGCACACACATAGAAATACATACACAAACACATGGGCATGCACACACACATACAAACAAACACACTACATACACACATACACACACGCACACACACACACACACACACACACACACACACACTCCAGACAAGTTCATAATCTGCTCCTTCTTAAAAACAACAGACTGTACAGACTTTTTTTTTTGATGTACTTGTTCACAGAAAAAAATATTAGAATTTTAATTTACCCGATCACAGAAAAACTGATATTGTCAGAACCTAGGACTGACTATAGGCAATAGTGGTGCTTGTTTACAAAGAAAAAGCCTCTCTTGGGAACTGTGTGTCAGGAGGGAATCTGTTCCTGGCTTGGGTTGATAGGTAGTATTTTCAGCTCTAGGAATGAGTCAAACTTTTGATTCAAGTCTCTGAAGTTGCTATTTTCAAGACTGCTGGAAAGATGCTCTCTTTTGTCCTGGCTGCCTCAGTAGGAAAGGAAGGATGCAAACTTTTTAGTGTGGAGGAAACATTTCTCGAGGCTGGTAGCAAGCGGAAGTAAGCCTTTCAATTTCTCAGCAGGCAGAAATCTGTAGAACTTCTCTGAAGGCGAATTGTAATCCTTCCGCTGTTAACACAGATGGTCTCCATGATTCAGCCCTCACCACAACATTCTCTTTGACTCAAATACAAAGGCAGTGATGGGGATTCTTACACCTTGACAAGCCTACCCCTCAGTTGACAGAGTCAGTCATGGCAGTTCACTTTCTCTTTTGCTTCAGGCTTCCTTTGTGGGAGCAGAATTCCTTCACTTTCTCTATCGAAGCACAAATCTTCAATCTTTTAGATTATTGACTCATTTACAGTTATGCTACAATCACTTCTCATACAAACCAAACAATAAGCCTCTTCATTAAAAGTTGTTTTGAGCAGAATTAAGGCTTAGTTTGTTTTACTTGCACAGTTTGTAGCCATTTCCATTTTACGATTAGCAAGTGATCATTATGAAAATCAAGAGCGAACGTGACCTGACGCTTCGCAGGCTCTCCTCATCCAGCTATGTGGTAGAAATGAGCATGGAGTGAAAGAAAATTAAGCAGGCAAAAATATTTGCATATGTATTTGTGTGTATTTTTTTTTTCGGAGATCTATAGACTTCATCAGCTTTTCAGAGAGACTCGGTCCAAATTAGTTATGAACGCTGATCTAAAAGCAACACTGCTTTGTTAGGAAAATTTGATGAGAATAGTTGTAGATGGATATGCTTGAGGTAATGACCAGATCTTAAAATGGAAATGTGCAGCTCACATCACTGTGTAAAAATAATCTAAATATTAGCATGAAAAATGGTTGAAGAGTATATTTGCAATGTGACATAAAATGTATTGAAAATCAGAAAACAACAGAACTTTTGATGCCACTGTATTTTAATATTGTTTTATTTAAAAATACATAAGCAATGAGACACCATATATGTTTCTTAATTCAGTCCTTGTAGCAAGTGATTTCATCACATGAAGACGAAGAAGGACCCGCTCTGGGACTAAGGAAACAGGCAGTTTGCACAAATGAGATGATGGAAGCCATAGAAAGTATTTGTAGTGATTAACAATGCCTGTCTATTGGGTAACAAATCAAACTCCTAAATGATAAGTAAGAATGAATTATATAATTATGAATTATGAGACCTTCTAGTGGTCTCAACACAAGGATAACTAAAATAAGCATAGGAGCTGTGAATAAGTCCTATAGAGTTGCTCACTCTTTGTTTTGTTTTTTGGGTTTTTTTGGGGGGGTTGAGACAAGGTTTCTCTGTATAGCCCTGGCTGTCCTAGAACTCACTCTGTAGAACAGTCTGGCCTTGAACTCAGAAATCTGCCTGCCTCTGCCTCCCAAGTGCTGGGATCAAAGGCATGTGCCACCACCGCCCTGCTGAGTTGCTCACTCTTAATGTTAATGAAATGGGGAATGCCTCAGCTCTTCCATGAATTAGTGGCTACAGACAAAATGATCAAGCCAGAGATAGGTAGTTCTTAGATAAATCAGCAGCACATGAGAAACAAGGAGAAAGATCACAAGGATGAGGCCAGCCTTCACTACATTGAGAGCTGTGGATCAAGATGAGATAACAATGAGACCCTGTCTCAAAGATAGAAAGTATGTAGATAGGTAGATAAATAATGATGACAGAAAGAAAAACAAAGAAAGATGATAGACAGACGGACAGACGGACAGACAGACAGACAGACAGACAGATAGATAGATAGACAGGTAGATAAATAGATTGATAATTATAGATGTTTAATAGGTAGGTAGATTGGTAGGGAAGGAGAGAGGGAAGAAGGAAAGGAGGGAGAGAAAGAGGTAAATGGAAGGAAAGAATGATGGATTGAAGGATGGATGGATAAATGAATGGGTGGATGGACAGATGATTAATTGGACAAATACATAAAATTCTAACACAATACAATTAAAATGCAGGCTAATTTGATACTTATGTGTTGAACAACAATGTTAGGAAAATATTTATCATCTTTGCTTTTCCTAATTAAACCTTTTGTTTTGATACTTTGTCTATAGACTGCAAACACCACAGTGCATAATTTAGAATAGTGTTGAATCTACACCAGGCTGTTCCAAGTGGTGTTCCTTGGCTGCCGTTGTATTACAAACAGTGTGCAGGTCCTGTGTTCAGACCTAAAGCTACAGTGAAATCATGTGACATGTGACGCCACAAGGGTGAACATAGCCAGAAACACCTGAGACTCATTATGCATTCAACTTTTAATTACTTTTGGTGGCTGCGAATTTAAAAACCTTTAAAGATTGCCAAAAATTTCATGACATCCACATTCAGTGCCAATGCATCTTGGGTCATGACTACAGTTTCTTTGGTTGGTTGGGTTGGGTTGGTTTGGTTGGGTTGGTTTGTTATTGTTGTTTTTGCTGTTGTTGTTGTTGGTGGTGGTGGTGGTGGTGTGTATGTGTGTGTGTGTGTATGTGTATGTGTATGTATGTGTGTGTGCCCATATTCCAATAAAACTTTATCGACAAAAGGACATGTTAACTTTGTCTTTGGTCTACCATTTGTCAACCTCCAAGCATTCAACTCATAGATTCCTAGGACTTACTAAAATTGAGTAATGTATGTAACAATTTTAAGTAAAGAACTACATCAAAATGACCCACAGTTTTTAAGATCATTAAATAACCAGAGTGGTTCTTCCCTTTCTTTGAAAGTTTAACTGATAAGCTTGGCTCCTCTGTGTTGACAGCACAAAGGCTGCTTCTTTCTTCAAAGCCTCAATTATCCGTTTCTCTTTTCAGCAGTCGCTGGGATGCCTCATCTACCTTACTGGCTTTCTCTGTTCCCCTAGCATGTCTCCTCACATCCTGCTTGCCCTGATTAATTTTCTATTAAAAGGGGAATTAAGTCCAGCTCCCTCTCATTGAACTGCCCTTTGCTATCAGAAGTATGACAGGAGAAGCAGATATTGGAGTCTCAGCTGAAAGCTTCTTAGAGACACAGAATCCTCTACAAAATGAACAAGAAATTTTGTCTCAAAAGGAGACTCCCAGTTGATTCACTTATATGGTAACATTTGTCTGGACAATAGTTGAGTAGAGAGAAGAAGACAGAGTAGAGAATGACTTTGTGTTTAAACAATAAAACCCTGCATTATCTGAGTTCTGAATTTCCCTCCAAAAATCATTCTCTACTCTGTCTTCTCTCTACTCAACTATCTTTTTGTCCAACCTGGTAAGTAGATTCTATCTTGGAAGATATTTTCCTTGCCCATGCTTCTATTTAGGAGTCTAGTTTGTGATACATTCATTTAACTGAATCCTTGTACCATGTGCATGTCAGTGCAGCTAACATTGCTCAAATGGGAATTATGAGCTATTCCTGCCAGAGTGCCCATCCATATTACATTATGTATCTCTGCCTTACCAGGCACCTCTCATCAATTCATTTACCCCCATCTCATTCACAATAACTCCTCTCTCACTATGTTTCTAAGAACCTTGAAAAAATGGGCTTGATCCATCACTCTCAATAAGTGGCTGCCCCAGAGCAAGTATGCAACATATCCCAAAATGACTGAGTGCTTGTGTCTTATCCTATGAGAAAAATGATGCAAGTATCACTTTAAAGAAAAGCAAGTATCTTCTTATTTATAAACTTCAAAGAGAAGCAAGTGTGACTATTTCATATACACAAATTTCTAATGCAATAGAAGAGTTTTTTCTCAAACTTCCACTGCTGCAACCCTTTAATATACATGTTTTGTTCCCCAATCATAAAATTATTTCCAATGCTACTTCATAACTGTGATTTTGCTACTGTAATGAATCATAATATAAATGTCTGATATTCAGAATACCTGATATAGGACCCCTGTGAAAGAGTCTTTCAACCCCTAAAGAGGTCATGACCCACAGACTGAGAGCCCCTTCTCTAAATGTAGTTGTTTTAAGTCTAGGATATGTTTTGACAAATCTCCAAATTTGTTTGATTAACAAAATAAAATGTTGCCTAAAAGTTAGAGTTGATAATACATTTAAAATCTTTGAATACCTGGCAGTGTTAGTGTAGCCTTTCTTAAAAACCACAAGCAGAAAATGCTTAGTAGGTGGCCACACGCGTGTGTCACGTGCAGTAGGCATTGGACTGTACTTGGTCTGACTTTCACTTGTTACTGTACTGTTACCTTGTAACTACAATTCCCAGCCTAACCAAAGAACAATAATATTATTTGTAGTTAAATATACATGTAGATATCCCCCAAATTTACATAAAAACAATTTCATAACACATGTGCATTCTCACAATACATAAACACACATACACACACACACATATATATGTATATATCTTCACATATGTAATTTATTAGTTATATCAGCATTGTTTTGTGAAATTTTATTTGTATATCATTAAATGTGTGTCCTGGCTAACATTAAACCCACATTGACACTTATGCTAAAGAACAGTAAGTTCCTAAACAATATTTCCATTTTTGTGTATTTTATTTTTTGAAAATTATAATTATATAGTTTTCTCCCTCAAGCTCTTGCTTTTTTAATCAATGAACTAATTTTATTAATTTTATTATATACATATGTGTAAATATGTACATAATTTTTTTCCAAAATACATAAAATTAACCTGTTTGGTTTGTGTAACATTACTTGTATATATGTCTTCAGGGCTGACCATTGATTGCCTGAGAAAGACTATTCTCATTCTCACCACTTGTTAGTTTCTTGTAGTTCTCTGTATAAGGTCAAGGATTTCTGGGTTTTGCCCAGCCCATGCCAAATCACATGGCTATGGTTGCTCTTGTTCAGGGAATGCTTAGGCAATCATATGGCTGAGATTTTTATGGGTTCAGCATCTAATATTCCTAGGAGATACAATCTCACAGCAAACACCCTGTCCTTCTTGGATCTTAAAATCTGTCTTCCCCCTCTTCTGCAATGACCTCTGAGGCTTAGGTGCAGCATTAGCATTGTGGATATATTTGTTGAGTCTGGACTCCACAATGCTGCCACTGGACTGGTAGTGGGTTTCGATGATAGTCTTTGTCTATTTGCAAAGAGAAGTTTTCTTCTTTTTAGGGAAAAATATTCACCCAGTCTTACTATGTAGTGATTGAGTCAATTATCTATAAAATCCATTTGTGAGAAAGTATAAATAGGCAGGCCCTAGATTTAATTTCAAGCATATGAGACCAGTAACACTCAAAGCTTCTTCCTTCAAGACTGGAAGACAACATTGTTTTTTTTAATTCCGTTCTCCTGACTTTTATCTACAAACATATCTATATTCCATCTTTTATTAGTCTTCTCCCTGTTGAAACACATTTCCCTTTTTAAAAAAAAAGAATTAGCATACCTAGGACTATATTTTAATCCCATTTAAATATTCTTTAACAGTTGTCGATAAAATATTTTACCATGCCACATATTGCCTAATTGATATACCACTGAGTCTCCCCAGAGAAAGAGTGTTGTAAAGCAGCTTACCATTGGTTCTTTCAATAAATCAGTGCGCCTGTTGTTTTGAAACACACTGAGAAGAGGAGAAGCTGTAGTTTTGATTAACATAGACAGAGAAGTCCAAAACGTTTCTCATCTTTGAATGTTTCCATTAATCAATAATTCAGAGTGACTATAGAGGTTTCAGGAAAGGCAAACAAAAAGAATTCAGCTTCTCCAGTCTCACATAGAGAGCTGTTCTGAGAGGTAAACTTTTGCTGCCCTGTTTTTAATGTGTGTCACCCTGAGAAGGAGATTGATTATCCCCACAATTGGGCCCATGGGGTGAATCTGATACTGTTCTGTGGGTTGTCCCCATCTAACGGTGCTCTGCAGGCAGCATCTGAAGGGCATATGTGAAAGTGAGCCACACCCAATGCTCTGTGAGGGACCCACAGGGTGGCTGCCTCTAACACTTCACAGAAGATATGCTCAACTGGCTTCCTCTGCAGCCTTTTTTGGGATTAAAGAATAGTTCCTTTATATAAGAATAATTCCGTGTAGAAATTAAAGGCCAGATGAAGGCATGTTATATGTGCTCACCATAAAGAAGTGGTAATAGTTTAAAGGAATAATTATGTGGACACCAGTGTAAACATTACACACCTTATCCCTGCATTGAGAAGTCACTGTCTACCTCAGATCTATGTATTGTCTTTGGATTTATGGATCAATTAATAATCCATAGTAATTGACCCATTAATAAATAGAATTTAGGAATTTCTAAAAGCCATTTTAAAGGAGCACATTTTTTTTAATTTTTTGAGACACAATGTGAAGATATCTTAGCAAAAAGTTGAATCTCTGTAACCAAAGCAAAATATTTTAGGTGTTGCCCAGTTTACACTTGTTCTGTTATCAGAAGCCCAATATTTAACAAAACATGATTTTTTTATCATTAAACAAGCATGAAGTAGAATTAAAACGAGGCTATGAAAGTGGGAGAGATTACATCTTGTCATAGTATGTCTATGAAATTCTGACCAGAATGAAAATGAGAACGTGAAGAGAGCGATCGTTTGCTTATTAATTCAAAGAGCAACTTGCCAGTTTTTTCACCTATTATGAAAATGGAGATTATAGGACTCAGATCATAGCCATGACGGTTTTTCAAATGTATATGCAATAATCTCATTATACCTGTGGTGCACATTCAGATGCCAACAACATTTTCAGTTTTCTTTCCATGACTCCCTTTAATATGCAGATAACGTTAACTCATAGACAGCATAGCTACCTGTGTCTTGGCACTCAATGCAGCTCTACTTCCCTGCCAAGCATGGTTGAAACCGACAAGTGAGGTGAAAGTCTGTGTAAATATTCAGGTGGAGCAAAACTGTCTAGCTGTCCCCCAGTGCTAACAAGCACATCGAGAAATGATTTCCCCCCAAGTTCACAGGGAATGGGAGAATCACATTGAGCAGGACTCCCTCACATGGGCCTCATTATCTCAAGGCACCCCAATTGAATGAGTGCATGTTCCCTTCATTATGTAGGGATTCTAGGGATCCAGCACAGGGACACGGCTCCCATGATTCACTCTGTAATTATAAGTGCCGCATTCAAAACTGGGACAAAAGCAACAGCGGGACACTGTAGCCTCGATGGTTGTTAAGGAGGGCAAACAGGAAAACTTCTTCAAAGGCCACCACAAATTACATTCTCCGGGCCTTTGTCACAGGCAAATTATCCAGCCGTAGGGACCATGTGAAGCGCAACTTATTTCAGATGAAATAACTCGCATACACGCTCCTTCTTTTGAAACTTCCTGGTTGAAGACACAGCTGCAATTGTATAGACAACACAGAACATTGGCTGCTCGGTAAATAATCTGTCGTTCATACAGCTCCCTACTTCCTACCTCTGTCTTCTGATGTGTGTAAGGTTCTTCGTAAGGATGCTAACGTCTGCACTAAAACATGGTCACAGGAAGAAGACCAGGTGGCGCAGGAGTTAAAGACGCTGCACAAGCTTGATGTTCTTAGTTTGATCTTAGAGTTCCACAGTGGAAGGAGAGAATCAATTAAGAAGGATGATCTGCTAAGTACCAAGCGAGGGCCGTGGCATCTGCATAGCCATGGGATGTCATACATATCCACCAAGAATAATAGCAACAACAATAATATACTAATAAATCTTACTTAGTTTAAAAGTCTTTATAAAGCACATTATCAAAAAGCTATATATTTTATTTATGCCGCTCCATTATTTATTCTTCTCTGTAAGTTTGTTAGAAAAAAATACATTCTCTCTCAGGGGCGTGTCACACAGGCCTACACCTAGTCTGTTACAGTAATGTACATCTCCTAGTGAATGGCCTCTCCACCCTGAGTCCGCTGTTTCCCAGACCCAAGTGATTATCTCACCTAAGTCTTACATAAATCTCTTTCTTTCTCTGCATACAGATCAGTGCAGCATAAAAATTATATATTTTTAGTTGAGTTTTTTTAAGTTTAATTCAAAATTATGTAGTATATAATATATTGACTTTTGTCATTCACTAGCACTATAATCAGTCAATATTTTTTTACTGTTTTATAGTAAAATGGTTCCCCTTTTAACTGTGATTTGTCCTCTGGGGTCCAGATTACCAACCACAGGATCAATTATAACATAAATGGAAATTTTTAGAAAAATGAGTTTTAAAAATCTTTCATAAATGTGTAATGGTAGAATGTTTCCTTATGATTATATGCTAGTAATTTCTAATCTATTACTATGTCTAATTCATAAAGCAAACTTTATCATGGGTGTGTTTGTATTTGTGTATGTATAAATGTATAAAATAGACAAAAACAAAGTTTATATAAGGTTCCTATAACCATTTCAGTTGTCTACTAGGGTTTAAGCCCATCACTATAACAAGAGAATTACTACATAATACCATTTGAATTCATTATCCTTCTACTGTAGGCATTTGAATTTCTAAATTTTGGCCATATATACATATATGTTGTATATGTGTATGTGTATGTATCTTTTGGTATAACACATATTCTCTCTCTCCCTCTCCCCCTACTTCTACTTCCATCTCCTACTCTTCCTTCCCCATCCTTTTCTCATTTTCTCTCTAGTGATAGGTAAAAACTGAGGGCCTTCAACATTTATGAAAGTGCTCTAATACTAGATACTAACTCCATTTTTCAGAATATTGAGACAGGTATTGCCTGTCATGGAGCTCTGGCTCACTTCCAACTCCTGATCATCTTACCCCATTGCTCATGCCTCCAGAGACCTGTGATTAGAGGTATGTGCTACCGTACTTGCCCAAATATTCTTCTTTTTATAGACCTGCTTCTAAGGGCAGAAAAAAGGATTCTGTAATAAATGGACAGTGAAGGATCAGACATAATTAACTCTAAATACTAATATTATAAATCCAGCAACACCCACTCACCAAATCATATTCCTGTCCAGAGACCCACACCTTCTTCCTCAGGAACAGACTTGCATCCATAGGCTAAGGGAGCTATTCTGCTCTTCAAGCCACTATGCTTTTGTGACCTGAAAGGAACTAGACTAGCTAGACTGGGACTCAGGGCTCAGGGGAACTGACAGGAATCTCCTGAACCCAAATTGGGACTCAAAAAGAATTCACCTGTAACAACAGCAGGCCCAGTCTTTCCCTCAGTGCTTACTTTTACAACCTGCATTTTTCAGTAGCTGTAAACATCTATCAGGGCTCCTTTATTTCCTATATTTTGGTCCTTTAGTATCACAAACAACCCTTTGCATGTTCATTTACAGTTGTCACAGCACAGTTTGGCAGGTGGGTGACTTGAAGAGAAGAAATCTACCTTCTTAAAGTCCTGGATGTTGAAGGTACAGGATGTTGTAAAGTTGAGATTCATGTGAAGTCTCTCTGATGTTAACCCGGAGATGACTATCCTTGAGCTCAGTGGTTGTTAACTTCCTAAGGCTGCAACACTTTAATACAGTTGCCGTGGTCTCCTCCAACCATGGACTTCTTTTCATTACTAATTCATAACTACGATTTTGCTACTGTTCTGAATTATGAATATCTACATATCCTGTCGGCCTTAAGTGACCCCTGGGAAAGGTGTTTTCTCTCCACAAAGGGGACATGACACACAGGTGAGAACCACTGCTCTCAACATACCTCACATATCCATTCGCCCTATAGGTACCTGTCTAGATCACCCATCTTCTTAAAGTCACCAGACAGATTGGACCAGGGCTCACATTTGATGACATCACTTTGTCTGGCATACTGATTAAAGGCTATAAGGCATTCTCATTCTAAGATAGTGGAAAATTGGGCTTAAGCATACCAACTAAGGATAGGAAGGCATATTTCAATAAACAATGTCTACTCTGTAATAAAGACACATCATCTCGGTTTCTTCTTCAGTCTTCACGCAGCTTCCTCTCTGTTCCTTCTGTTTATTTATAAACTCATTTCTCTTCAGGTTTAGGTTATATCCTAATACAGGTCAATGGCATAGAGAGAGTCTTATATCTCAAAAGACCCTTTTTGAAATAAGGGCCCACTTCTACGTTCCTAGTAAGCACATCTCTGAGGAACTATAAATGCAACCCAATGTAATACTCTTTCTATGTTGCTAAAAACAACCTTAAGTAAATAGTGTATTTAAAATGAAATTTCTAGATAGAAAAAAACATACAAATGTTCATGACATAAAAAGTATTTTTTCCAAAGCTGGGCATCCCAATTTCTACTCTTACGTGAGAATGAAGGTGATTCTGTTGGTACGTATCATATCTTGGAGCTCACATTGTAATTTTCTGTGGTTTTACCAATCAAAGGCTACAGTGACTTTCTATTGTGGTCACTTGTTCATATTTCCCCAACTCTTACTGAGGAGATCATCATATAGTGATGGCTTTCATTGCCTTTGTTATTAGACACAGAAAAACATCATTAGTATGTAGACTTTCTTGAACAATTAGTGACATGTTATTATACAGTCTGAACTTGAGCCCTTGAAATGAAAATACTGCATCATCAGAAATTGGAATGTCTGTCAGAACTGTCATCTTATGAGATGCTAGGCAAGCCATTACTTTCAACAACTACATAGGAGAGCAAGAGAGAGAGAGAGAGAGAGAGAGAGAGAGAGAGAGAGAGAGAGAGAAGCAGTGAAGGATGATAAATAAGGAATAAAATGCAGGATAATAGAGTTGTCAATGTTACTCCTTGAATGGTACGTCTAAAAGTCAAGGTCTGAGCTATAAGGAATCAATTTGAACAACTCTTGGCAATTTGTGACCCATAGGACAGTCTAAGAAACTGCGATCAGTCCAACAATTCAGGGAGTTAAAAAAAAAATCATTGTTATATTTTGGCTTGGTACATGTGTCTCATATCTGCTTTTGATCGCCAGCAATGTCTTCTGCATACTAAAGTGAGAGATTTTGAAAAAATGAAGAAGAATTACAAACGCACAATAGGACCAATCAGTGGCTGCTCATTCATCATGCAGCCTTCAACTGTGTTGCCTAAAGAAGGTTCAGACACTGCAAATATGTGCCCCTGCCACCTGGGAAATGGCTATTTCCTGCTCCCTTCCCATCGTTTATTAGGGATGGAACCAGGCTATCTAGATGACTCAACATGAAGATCTTAGAAGCTGAAAAGGCTCTTAATGACAAAATGCCATAGTTGTTGAAATTATAGCAATATTCATTACTGACACTAGATGAGACAGGATCCTATTTTTTTTTTCAGTTGAGACAATCAGCTGATCTTGCATATAACATGATGTGGTGCTTAGCACAGAAGCTTCCAAAGTCCTAATACAACTATATTTGTATGGTCAGAGAGTCTGTGGAAGAAAGGACATGGAAGGCTTATGAAAGGGAAGGCAGTATTTAAATGACTAATGCTGTTATTAGCCCCTACAGTTAAGGCTGATTTTCAAGCTGACACCAGGAAAATCAACACTGATATAAGACAAAGACATCAATGTCCTCAGCAAATTCTAGGACGTGGAATCCTAAACAAAAGGGAAGTCAAATTGTTGCCGCTAATGTCCAATGAAAATAGCACACACACAAAATAAAACCAGAAATAATAAAACATCAACGTAATTCTTTTCATGTACCAAGTACCTACTGCACATAGGGAGAAAGCTTCTTTGCTAAGTACCAAGGAGCATAAAGACATACGCTCTGCCTTCAACACTTTGCAGTTCATTGATGATAAAAACATGGAGGAAAACAGAGCTCAGAGTGCCAACATCAGGAAAAGAACCTGCCATTACTAATACTGTGAATAAGAGAAGGCTAGAAAAAAAGATGCCTACATTTTGCCTAAAGAAATTGAACTTATGCTTGGAGCTTGATTTATGTGCACAAATCTAGTTATAACTAAAGAAAGTTGTCTTCTAACAAGCAGATGTTAAAAGCCCAAAACAAAAGGACCAATCTCAATAGAAGTGCTTGCATTTAGAGAAAAAAATCTTGAGAGGCATTATGGCTTAGAAATAAAATGTCCACTTGAAAAACTTCAAATGTTGAAAGTTTGGAGCCCAGCTGGTAGTACTTGTAGAAAGTCATTAAAAAATAGGGGTAAGGATTTCATTAGTAGATTAATCAATCTATCAATAAATTTACTGAATTTATAGAGGAATAACTCCTAATACACAGCGGCCTGGTTAGAGAAATACCTTTGAAGAAGTCTCTCTGTGTCTCTGTCTCTCTGCCTCTCTCTGTCTCTCCATGTCTTTCTCTCTGTCTCTCTCTGTCTCTCCCTGTCTCTCTCTGTCTCTCTGTCTCTGTCTGTCTATCTCTCTCTCTCTCTCTCTCTCTCTCTCTCTCTCTCTCTCTCTCTCT
>JADRCD010192685.1:5944-20224 GCA_019843815.1 Montemys delectorum | reverse complement strand
ATCAACAATAAGAGATGTCTTCTCTAATGAAGTTGAGTAATGTTCAGATCAATGGCTATAATAATATGTGACTAGGATTCACTTTATATTGATGATATATTCCTTTAGCAGAATTATATTTGTCGATTTTACCAAAGGGCTTATTAACTATGTAGTCTCAGATTATTGCCCACTTCAACTGTGTCAGATATAGATTCTACTTCATGCAGGGGTCTTTAATTCCACTCTTAAAACTTGTTGTTTTGTAGGATTCTACACGGCTTTCCAAAAGGCCTCTAATACAAGTTTTATGGCCCTCTATTCTCTTTTTATCTATCACTCCTGCTCTTCTCTTAATTTTATCTTATTCTACTTTAATTATTAGCTACTATAACTTTACATTCTTTTCCCTCATTCTTGGAAAAAGTCCTGGTACTTCCTTGTCCATTATAAGAAAATAAACTTTGTGAGTTATTCAGATTATAACACACATATGTCTGAAGCAAAAATCTAATACCCACATTCAAATAAAACACAATATTTGTCTTTTAAAATCTGAGCTCCATTTATTTCACTTTAACATTAATTTTAATAAGCAGATAAATATTTCACTGTGTTTATTGTCCCAATTTTTCATGACATATTCACCAGGTTCTGGACATATAGGCTATTTCTGACTATGGTCTGTTACTAATAGTCCAGCAGTGAACATGATGTGAAAGTATTCCTGATGTAACCATGAGTTGAACTTGAAAATATCATTAGTGAGGTAACTCAGTCAAAAAAGAACACACATAGTATGTACTCATTCATAAGTGGATATTAGCCCAAAAGTTTGGAATACCCAAGATTCAATTCACAGATCATATTAAGCCTAAAGAGATGGAAAGCAAAAATATGGATGCTTCAGTGCTTCTTAGAAGAGTGAACAAATTACTCAGACGGAGAATTATGGAGACAAAGTGTAAAGTAGAGATTGAAGGAAAGGCCATCCAGAGACTGCTGCACCATAGGTCAGTATCATAAACAGCCACCAAACCTGGACACAATTGTGGATGCCTGGAAGTGCTTGCTTGTTGGGCCTCGCACTCGGGAACTTGCACCACAGGTGGAGAACAAAGCAGCATGATTTCTTGTCCTGGGTACCAGGTGGTGGGAAATGAAAGGGACTGGAGAGGATGACCTACATCCGGCCAGAGTTCCGGTACTCTGGGCCATGGATGTGGGTGTTTTTCTACATGCTCTGTTCCACTGGGTGGGCATATCAATCCAAGGCTAGGCAAGGAGCAGAGGGGGTTTATGGGCATTGTGGAGGCCAAGGATGCAGGTTCTAGCCCCTGGGCACCACAGGTGATGCTGGGTGCTGCAGAGGGGCTGAGAACGAAGGGAGAAAGAGGATGGGCAGGGGAAACTGCCACCTGGTGGTTTGGGCACAAGGGGGTGTGAGTGGGTGGTTAAGACTCTCAGTTGGGCCCACACGGCACATCTAGTTGAAAGGAGGCAATACATGGTTGTAAGACCTTTTATTATAGAAAGGAGAGAGAAGAGATAGGAAAGTAGAGGCTGGCCATGGCCATGTGGAGAGAAGAAAGGAGGAGGAAGTAACTATAAGAAGAGTAAGAGGCTAAGAGGGAAGAGAGAAGAAGAAGAAGAAGAAGAAGAAGAAGAAGAAGAAGAAGAAGAAGAAGAAGAAGAAGAAGAAGAGAGACAGAGAGAAAGAGAACAAAAGAAAGGGAGGGACAAACTGCCTCTTATATGGTGGGCTGGGCTACCTGTCTGTGGGGTGAGGTATACATACTTAGCTGTGGTCATTTGATTAGGGTTGGAGTCCAGCCAGAATGCTGGGAGCTTGGGGCACTGTCTATGTGATAGATAGCACAGGCTAATGGAGTTTGAAGATTTGTGGAGTCAGCCATCTGTGTCTGGGAACATATCTCTACTCTTCTGTCCCTTGTGGACTCTTTCACTGGGTATCTGGAAGTTAAGACTCACTGAACCAAAACACAGACTGCCTTTCACTGTCCCTTACTTGCTGATGGAAGCCTGATATGGCTGTTTCCTGATAGGCTCTGCTAGAGCCTGACAAACACAGAGGGAGATGCTAGCAGCCAACCACCAGACAGAGTGTGGGGGTTCCAAATGTGGGAGTTGCTGAACGGACTGAAGGAGCTGAGGGGTTTTGCAGCTGATGGAGGGTGGAATAATGTAAACAGGCCAAACCCTATGGAGCTCATGAAGACTGGACCACCAACTAAAGAATACACATGGAGGGACCCCAGACATTGACTGCTTATGTAGCAGAGGATGGCCTTGTTGGACATGAGTTGGAGGAGAGGCCCTTGGGCATGAGAATGTTCAATACTCCAGCATAGGGGAATGCTAGGGCAGGAAGATGGTAGTGGGTGGATGGGTGGGGAAGCACAGTCATAGAGGCAGTGGGATGGGATAGGGGGCATTCTGAAGGTGATAATATTTGAAATATAAATAAAGTAAATATCCCATTTAAAAACCAAACAAAACAAACAAAAAACCACAAACAAACAAAAAATGACTTCATGAAATTCACAGGAAAATGTATGGAACTTGAAAATATCATCATGAGTGAGGCAACCCAGTCACACACAAAAAAATACTCACTGGTAAGTGGATATTAGACTGAAAGCTTACAATGCCCATGACACAACATCCAACACAGAAGGTACTTAAGAGGAAGGAAGAAAGAGTTTGGATGTTTCATTCTGCTTCAATGGAGGAACATGATGATCATGGAGGGGGTGGGAGGGTTGGACCTGGGAGGGAGAGAGGAAGGGGAGGAGACAAGAATGATGGTATCATGTACTGTGGGGGACGGGAGTGAGGTACAGAGTGTCAGGTAATCAAATAAAAATATGTACTAGAAGGAAATGAGGAACTGTGGATAGCCACTAGAGTGTACCAGACTCCAGAGAAAGGAGAGGCTCCCAGGACAACAGGCTGACTTTTCCCAAAATGAGCAGAGAAGTGTAGATAGATCCTGTAGAGAATACCTCCTGTAGATATGCCTATTCTCAAGTCAAGAGATGAGATCATCCACACATCTCAAAGTTTTTAACCTAGAAATGGTCCTGTCTAAAGGAAGTGCAAGGATAAAAACAGGAACAGAGATTGAAAAAGGGTCATGTCTGCAGTTACCAAACCCTAAACTGTTGTCATTGCCAAGATGTGCTTGCTAAAACAAACCTCCTGTGTCTAGAACTTTTGAGGTTTGGCCAACAAATGACCAACTCAGACGTAGATGCTTAGATTCTGTGCCATGGCACTTCATACCCAAATACTACCAGGAGAGTGCTGGTCTCCCAGGACTGCTGATAAACCTGTGAGCACAGGTAAGACCACTACTTCTGCTCAGAGGGAACAACTCAGAGCCCTCTGGATGCAGGAACAGAAGAGCAGCATGGGACAGCATTCCTCTGGTTTGCTTCTGTACCCTGTAGCTAACCCTGTACCACAGCTCAGCATGCCTAAATTCCTCCTGGAGAGAACTGGTATGCCTGGAGTACTAACACACAGGATTATGGGAGGGACAAGCCATAATCAGAGACAGCAAGTCCAGCTAACACCAGAGATAACCAGCTGGTGCGAAGCAAGCACAAGAACATAAAGAACAGAAACCATGGCTATTTGCAATCATAAACCAGTTCCCCATCACAGCCAACCCCAGATATTCCAACACACCAGAAAATAAAGACTCTGATTTAAAAATCATATCTCATGAAGATGATAGAAGACTTTAAAAGGACATAAAGAACTCCCTTTAAGAAATACAGGAGAACACAGATAGACAGCTAGAAGCCCTTAAAGAAGAAACACAAAAATTCCTTAAACAATTACAGGAAAACACAACCAAACAGGTGAAGGAATGGAACAAAAGCTTCCAGGATCTAAAAATAGAAATAAAAATAGTAAAGAAACCACAAAGTCTCCTTTTCTACATGCACTTCTTGGCATCCACAATATTGTCTGGATTTGGTAACTATATATGGGATGAATCTCCAAGTGGGACAATCTCTGGGTGGCATTCCCTTTAGTTTCTGCTTGAACTGAAGGATTTGAAGGGAAAACAACAATATCAACCAACCAGACCCCACAGAACTCCCAGGGGCTAAGCCATAAACAAAGGAGTACACATTGCTCCAGCTGCATATATAGGAGAGAATGACTTTGTCATACATCAACAGGAGGAGAGATTCTTGGTCCTATAAAGGCTGTAATGGTGCCTCAGTGTAGGGTAATCGAGGGTGGGGAGGTGGGAGTTGGTGGGGATGTGGAGGAACACCCTCATAGTAGTGGGGGGACAGAGGATATGATAGGGTGTTTCGAGAGGGAGGGAAACCGAGAAAGGGAAAAAATTTGAAATGTAAATAAAGAAAATATCCAATAACAATATGAAAAAAATCACAAAGGGAGAAAACACTGGATATAGAAAACCTAGGGAAGAAATTAGGAGTCATAGATCTAAGCACCACCAGCAGAATACAAGACATAAAAAAGACAATATCAGGTGCAGAAGATACTGTAGAAAACATTGACACAACAGTCAAAGAAATTGCATAATGCAAAATGCCCTTATATCAAACATGCAGGAAATTCAGGACACAAAGAGAAGACCAAACCTAAGGATAATAGGTATAGAAGAAAGAAAAAATTCCCAACTTAAAGGGCCAGTAAATATCCTCAACAAAATTATAGAAGAAAATTTCCCTGATCCAAAGAAACTGATGCCCATAAATACGAAAGAGGCCTACAGAACTCCAAATAGTTTGGACCAGAAAAGAATTTCTTCCTGTCACATAGAAGTCAAAACATCAAATGCAAAATATAAAGAAAAAATTAAAAGCAGTAAGAGAATAAGGTCAAATAACATATAAAGACAGACCTATCAGAATTACACTAGACTTCTCACCAGAAAATGTGATAGAGACCCTAAGAGAACACAAATGCCAGCCCAGGGTACTATACCTAGCTAAACTCTCAATTACCATAGATGGAGAAACCAAGATATTCCATGACAAAACCAAATTTTAAGAATATCTTTCCACAAATCCATCACTACAAGGGATAATAAATGGAGAATGCCAACATAAGGAGGGAAACTATACCCTAGAAAAGGCAAGGAAGTAATTTCTTTCACCAAACCCAGAAGAAGATAGCCACACAAACATAAAGATAACATCAAAAACAAACCACCTAGGAAGCAACAATCACTATTCCTTAATATCTTTGAACATCAATGGACTCAATTTCCCAGTAAGAAGACATAGACTAACAGATGTGTCAGGGGAGCTGGCAGAAGGACTGGAGGAGTGGAGGGGAATTGCAACCCCATAGGAAGAACAACATTCCTCTCCAGACCACCTAGTGCTCCCAGAGAATTGACCACCACCCAAAGAATGTACAGGGAAGGATCCATGGCTCCAGATACATATGTAACAGAGGATGGCCTCTTCTCAATGAGAAGGGAGACCTTTAGTCTTGTGAAAATTTCATGCCCCAGTGTACATGGATGCTGGATTTGTGGGGTAGGAGAGGTAAGTTGATGGGGGAGCACCCTCATAGTGGTAAAGGGGAGGAAGGAGAGGGAAGATGTGGAATGGGGGGTTTGTGGAGTGGTAACAAGGAAGTAGGATCATATTTGAGATGTAAATGAATGTTAAGGTGAATAAAATAGAAAAAAATACAAGAGACCTACTTAAACATCATAAAGGCAGTTACAGCAAGATTATAACCACTATCAAATTAAATGAAAAGAAACTCAATACAACCTCATTAAAATCAGGAATAGGTGAAGTTTGTCCACTGTATACTTATTGAAAATAGTAAAGTCTTAGCTAGAGCAATAACACAACTTAGGCAGATCAAGGAGGTACAAATTAGAAGAATAGAAGTAAAAAAAAAATCTTTATTTAAGGATGATATACTAGTATAGATAAATGACCCTATAAATATCCACAAGTGAATTCCTTTGGTGCATAAACTCTTTCAGTAAAGTATCTTGATACAAAAGTAAATCACAAAAATAAGGAGCCCTCATGTATACAAATGACAAATGATAAATGGTCTCTGCTGCACCATATATGCTAGCCATAGACACATAGAGCCATGTCTGCTGCCATACTTCAAGGTTCAGGAAAGATATTGATAGTCCTCCCCAGTGTTATGATTGATTGAAGACATCTAGAGGCAATTTGTTGCCATGGCATGCAGTGTGAACAGAAGAGGTCACCAAGAGTTTCACCTGTATGGCCTGTCTGCAGAGGGAGCCTCTTCAATGTGCAAGTATATAGTGGACACATGGGAAATAAAGAGAAGTAGAACATTTTGAGCATTGTGAGGGGAGATGAAACTGGAGATGCAGGGAGGAGGGGAATAGCCTGTTGTGAGTGGACAGTCTTGCTGCCTCAGGCCATGGTGTAGTCCTGTCCATACTATGTCCGTGTCTGAAGCTATGGAGGCACAGGGGTTTGGGTTGATGTTTCTGGCTCACAGTACCTCTAGAGATGAGGAGGATGCCCATGGTCTGGACAGCTGTCTGTGACCATGTGACAATCTAGTGCCTGTGCAGAACTGGCCCTAAGGTTCAGTACAGTGAAATGACCTCACCTGTTACCACTGGCAGCACTCTGGATAGCACGTTCTGTAGCTCATATGGGGAGCAAAATGGAGGTGGCCCCAGGATGAGAACATCGGAGATGTGACCTAGCCCCTCGCTTGCTGTAGCACTTGGAAAAGTGAACCTTGCGCCTTGTTTGGGCACCACCGTGGACCTGGATCTCTGTGAGTGAGTGTGGGTATGCCATGTGGGTGAGGACATGAGAGGGAGAGTGCTGACTCTGCCTCATGATGATGGTAGCATTAGTTGGACTAGCTCGAGCAGTGCTGAAGTGCTCACTCTGGTGGTGTAAATAAGGAAAAGCTGGGAGTAGGGGTGCTGTTGACAAGCTCAGCTACAACTTGGACCCAGATTCAGGACTTTGTTGACCCATCCAAAAATCTAGATCATCCATGTACTACTGGGGTACCTGAAATGGTAAGAGCTGTTAGTCCAAATATATAAGATTTCCATGTCACAGGGCAACATCATAATAATCAGGAATGGTCATGATGAGGTTTCAATATTGATGGTGTTATATCTACCATTTCTGAAGAATTTGTTATTCCAGTAAGAGGATTTTCAATACACTGACCACATCTGTCTTCGACTATCAGGACATTGAATTTTGTCGATGTTCTCATTTGATTGCCATCATCCCTGAGTTTCAAAAAAGGATCATAGTGTAACACATATATCATGTGACTATCTACAAGGCATTCAAAGACCTTAAAATCACAAGTAGTGGAGGAATGGATGTTCAACCTTTTTAGTCTTCTTGAATGGAGTAAGAACTTCCTAGTTAGCCTCCTATGCATCATGTTACACAGAGATCCCTGAATAGCTTTCTTCTTCATGATAGAAGAACAACATTAACACTGAAGAAAAAGACTGGTTATAGGAAGTCACTCTCAAAAGAATTTCAGCTCAATATTCCAAGAAAAGTTAGTGAGATACAACTATACGTGGAATAAGATAATTTCTTTCATCTTGGCTACAATATTTAGCTGTTTCACAAGGTACTTATATATTATTTTTTCTTTAAAGAATGAACATAGTATTTTATGTAGCAATATTATTATTTTACATTCCTATACAGGATTTCAATTTACCCTCTTAATGCCTCCTGTGGATCTGATAGACTATCCTATTAAAAGCCCAATGACAGGAATGAGCTTGTTTTATTTTGAGTTGTTGGTCAGTGGGTAACATGAACATCCTCCCATCTATCACAAAGAATTGAAGTTTCTCTTAGTTACCCTCCAGAACATGATAATCATACCTGTATTTTGCATGAAGAATGTACTTGAATCATACAAAATGGCAAATTCAAATGGAACCAACTTGTAAGATTTATCTCTCTTTTATAGTACTTGGCTCACTTTTATAGTACTAGAAGTTGCTTTGCACACTACATGAGAAGAAATGTATTTATTTGTCTTGTCTAGGTGTCTACTATGCAATTGACAATATCATCCAACTTGCCAAGGTATATGTACTAGTGGAGTAGTGCCAGGAATGTCTAGCAAATAACTAAATACCTTCTGATTTTATATAAGTTCTGCTCTGAAAGATAGAACTGGTGACAACATTATATCAGGTACAATGGCATGTATCTAGTTACCCATGTTTCCTAGGTATATTATCCTGCCTTTATTTTATTAAAATGTTATAACATTAAACCATCTCCTAAAGTTTTGGTGTTCTTTGCATTTATTGGCACTTATGACAAAAGATTGTTCTTGAAGTAGATGGTGACCAACCCAGAAACACAGTTTGTCACTGTGTAGAGAATAAGAGACTGCAGAATGCATACCCATAAATGTAACACATACATCACACTACAACCACCAAAATCTTAAAAAATCATTCAGGATAGAGGCAGCATCATTATCAGAGTCAGAAGCAATGAGTAACACTAGTCAAATTGTGTTCCCTGGAAACAGCAAGGAAATGCACCTATAAGCTGACAACAGTTGTAGATATACACACAGGACTTGTGAAAAAATCAAACCAGACTAATTTAAAGCATAGAAAATAGAAGAAAGAACTTTCAAATATTCCTGAGATCCTCTTGGTATAGATTGCTGCTGACTAATGGAGAGTCAGTTTTGTTTAGTGATGTGTATCCTAAGCGCTTATAAACAGGAAGTTCTGCCCATACCCAAACCCACAGTGAACTAAGTGAATGACAGGGTTAAAAAACGCTGAAGAAAACACTCAAAACTGTAAGGGAACTGAGGTAATAATGATTGAACTGAAGGTGAATGAATGGTGTGTAGATTTAATAGAAACACTTTACCACATATGTATTTATGAAATTTCAGCCAATGAGATAGAACCAAATATGGAAAATTCTCTGATCACTGAGTCCTCTGGGTATGCAAAGTGCTAGCCCAGGCAGACCTTCATTCTTGTACCATCATTCTGCCCACCTTCATTGGATCTGCAGCTCCTGAAACATACTAACCTAGAGATCCAGAGCAATATAACCCAAGGACTACCACTCTGGACCATTGATGTTAACCCCCTTCCAATACCTACTACTTCCAAACCATTGAGAGGCAAAAGTCAGAAGTTATAGTCCCTAGAAAATGTACAGTTAACAAAAGTCATGGCAATATGACACCCTCAGAACACAACTATGCATCTACAGCAAGACCTGGATATCTGAAAACTACAGAAGCGCAAGAACTTGACTATAAATGCAATCCTATAACATGACAGTGGCCTTTAAAGTGGACACGTGTAAATACCATAAAGAAATGCTGGAAAATAAATCAAACAGGTTGTACAAACACTTGTACAAAAGACAGGTGGAAGTCTTTAAGGAGGAAAGAAATAAATCCCTTAAAGATACACAGGAAAATTAAATTAAACAGGTGAAGGAAGTAAACAAAACAGTGTAAGTCCTGAAAGTGGAACTAGAAGCAATAAGGAAAACACAAACTGAGGGAATTCTGGAGATGGAAATCCTAGAGGAACAAAAGATTCAAGGATCATCAACAGACTACATGAGATGTAAGACAGAACCCCAGGAGTGGAAGATATAATAGAAATTGTTACCCCATGAAAAAAATATTAAAGCTAAAAAACTCCTGGTGCAAAACATCCAGGAAATTGGAAATATCTTGAAATCCTAACCTAAGAATAATAGGAATAGAAATAGGAATGATATTAGGTATAAATAAAAATAGTAGAAAGGCCACAAAGAATCTTAGCACCAAGTTCCAGAAAGTATTTTCAACAAAATTACGGGACAAGACTTTCCCAACTTAAGGAAAGAGATGCCTATAAATATTCAAGAAGCTTATAGAACACGAACTAGATTGAACCAGAAAAGAAAATTATCCTGCCATATAAAAATCAAAATCTAGGTGTCTTTCTAAGGAAGGACCAGCCGGGAGCACAGGCCTCATGAGTTGCAAGGGAGTCTCAATGTGGCAGGGACAGGATCCTCTCAGCCTCTGAATGACAGTGGTGGATCAACAACCCTCTCTGTCCCTTCCCTGCAAGGGAAGAGCCTCCCTTCAGTCAGTGCTTTAATCTAGGGACTCATCTGTTGGCACCCAGAATTTATCAGAGGAGAGCTGATCTCCAAAAAGTACTGACACAGGCTTACAGACCCACAGTAGGAACAATCTCTAGTCAGAGACACGAAGAACATCTAACACCAGAGATCAATAGATGGTGAAAGGCAAACACAAGAATCCTACCAACAGAAACCAGACTACTTGGCTTCATCAGAACCTAGTACTCCCACCACAGCAAGTCCTGGATATCCCAAAACACTGAAAAAACAAGATTTGGCTCTAAAATCTTATCTCATGATGGTGCTAGAGGAATTTAAGAAGGATGTGAAAAATGCCCTTAAAGAAATACAGGAGAACACAGGTAAAGAGATACAAGCCCTTAAAGACAAAACAAACAAACAAAAAAATCCCATAAAGAATTACAGGAAATCATGAGTAAACAAGTAGAAGCCCTTAAAGAGAAAACACAAAAATCCCTTAAGGAATTTCAGGAAAACACAAACAGGTGAAGGAATTGAGCAAAACCATCCAGGACCTAAAAATGGAAGTGGAAACAATTAAGAAATCACAAAAAGAGACAACTCTGGAGTTAGAAATCTTAGGGAAGAAGTCAGGAAACATAGATGCAAGCATCAACAACAGAATACAAGAGATAGAAGAGAGAATTTCAGGGGCAGAAGATACCATAGACAATATTGACAGAACAGTCAAAGAAAATGCAAAATGCAAAAAGATCCTAACCCAAAACATCCAGGAAATCCAGGACACAATGAGAAGACCAAACCTAAGGATAATAGGTATAGAAGAAAGTGAAGACTTTCAACTTAAAGGGCCAGTAAATATCTTTAACAAAATTATAGAAGCAAACTTCCCTTACCTAAAGAATATACAATAAGCCTAAAGAACTCCAAATAGACTGGACCAGAAAAGAAATTCCTCCCGCCACATAATAGTCAAAACAACAAATGCACAAAACAAAGAAAGAATACTAAAAGCAGTAAGGGAAAAAGATCAAGTAACATATGAAGGCAGGCCTATCAGAATTACACCAGACTTCTCATCAGAGACTATGAAAGCAGAAGATTCTGGGCAGATGTCATACAGATACAAGAGAACACAAATGCCAGCCCAGACTACTATACCCAGCAAAACTCTCAATTACCATAGATGGAGAAAGCAAGGTATTCCATGACAAAACCAAATTCACACAATATATTTCCACAAATCCAGCCCTACAAAGGGCAATAAATGGAAAACTCCAACACAAGGGGAGGGGAACTACATCCCTGAAAAAGCAAAAATGTAATCTTCCAACAAAACTAAAAGAAGACAGCTATACGAATGGAAGTCCAGCTCTAACTACAAAAATAACAAGAAGCAACAATTACTTTTCCTTAATATCTATTAATATCAATGGACTCAATTCCCCAATAAAAAGACATAGACTATCAGATTGGGTACATAAAAAGGACCCAACATTTTGTTGCATACAGGAAACCCACCTCAGTGACAAAGACAGACACTACCTCAGAATAAAGGGCTGGAAAACAATTCTCCAATCCAATGGTCCCAAGAAAAAAGCTGGAGTAGCCATTCTAATATCAAATAAAATCGACTTTCACCCTAAAGAGATCAAAAAAGATAAGGAGGAACACTTCATATTCATCAAAGTTATGATCTATCAAGACAAAATCTCAATTCTGAACCTCTATGCTCCAAATCAAAGGGAATCTACATTCATAAAAGAAACTTTACTAAAGCTCAAAGCACACATTACACTGCCCACAATAGTAGTGGAAGATTTATACACCCCACTCTCTGCAATGGGTAGATCATGGAAACAGAAACTGAACCAGGACACAGTAAAACTAATAGAAGTTATGAAACAGATGGATTTAACAGATATCTGTAGAACTTTTTATCCTAAGACAAAAGGATATACCTTCTTCTCAGCAACTCATGGTACCTTCTCCAAAATTGACCATATAATTGGTCACAAATCAGGCCTCAACAGATACAAGAAGATTGAAATTATTCCTTGTATCCTATAAGATCACCATGGACTAAGGCTTTTCCTCAATAACAACATAAACAATAGAATGTCCACATACACGTGGAAGCTTAACACTTTACTCAATAACTTGGTCAAGGATGAAATAAAGAAAGAAATAAAAAAACTTTCTAAAGTTTAATGAAAATGAAGCCACAACATACCCAAACCTATGGGACACAATGAAAGCAGTCCTAAGAGGAAAACTCAGCTTTAAGTGCCTCCAAAAAGATACTGCAGCATGCATACACCAGCAATTTGACAGCACCCCTGAAAGTGCTAGAACAAAAAGAAGCAAATTCAGCCAAGAGGAGTCAAAGGCAGGAAATAATCAACCTCAGGGTTGAAATCAACCAAACAGAAACAAAAAGAACTATACAAAGAATCAACCAAACCAGGACCTGGTTCTCTGTAAAAGTCAACAAAATAGACAAACACTTAGCCAGACTAACTAGAGGGCACAGAGACAGTATCCTAATTAACAAGATCAGAAATGAAAAGGGAGACATAACAACAGACACTGAGGAAATCCAAAAAAATCATGAGATCCTACTACAAAAGCCTATACTCAACAAAACTGGAAAATCTGGATGAAATGGACAATTTATCTAGACAGATACCAGATACCAAAGTTAAATCAAGATCAGATCAACGATCTAAACAGTCCCATATCTGCTAATGAAATAGAAACAGTCATTAATAGTCTCCCAATCAAAAAAAGCCCAGGACCAGATGGTTTTAGTGCAGAGTTTTATCAAACCTTCAAAGAAGACCTAATACCAATACTCCTCAAATTATTCAACAAAATAGAAATTGAAGGTACTCTACACAATTCGTTCTATGAAGCTACAATTACTCTTATACCTAAACCACACAAAGATCTAACAAAGAAAGAAAATTTCAGACCAATTTCCCTTATGAATATCGATGCAAAAATACTCAACAAAATTCTTGCAAACCGAATCAAAGAACACATCAAAACGATCATCCACTATGATCAAGTAGGCTTCATGCCAGGGATACAGGGATGGTTCAATATATGGAAATCTATCAACATAATTCACTACATAAACAAACTTGAAGAAAAAAAAAACATATGATCATCTCACTAGATGCTGAGAAAGGATTTGACAAAATCCAACTTCCCTTCATGATAAAAGTCTTGGAAAGATCAGGAATTCAAGGCCCATACTTGAAGATACTAAAAGCAATATACAGAAAACCAGTAGCCAACATCAAACTAAATGGAGAGAAACTTGAAGCAATCCTACTAAAATCAGGGACTAGACAAGGCTGCCCACTCTCTCCCTACCTATTCAATATTGTACTTGAAGTCCTAGCCAGAACAATTAGACAACAAAAGGAGATCAAAGAGATAACAATTGGAAAGGAAGAAGTCAAATTATCACTATTTGCTGATGATATGATAGTATACTTAAGTGACCCTAAAAATTCCACCAGAGAGCTCCTAAACCTGATAAACAACTTCAGCGAAGTATCTGGATATAAAATTAACTCAAAAAAATCAGAGGCCTTCATCTACACAAAGGATAAACATGTGGAGAAAGAAATTAGGGAAACAACACCCTTCACAATAGTTACAAATAATATAAAATACCTTGGTGTAACTCTAACTAAGCAAGTTAAAGATCTGTTTGACAAAAACTTTGAGTCTCTGAAGAAGGAAATCGAAGAAGATCTCAGAAGATGCAAAGATCTCCCATGCTCGTGGATTGGCAGGATTGATATAGTAAAAATGGCCATCTTACCAAAGGCAATCTACAGATTCAATGCAATCCCCATCAAAATTCCAACTCAATTCTTCACAGACTTAGAAAGAATAATTTGCAAATTCATCTAGAACCACAAAAGACCCAGGATAGCCAAAACTATTCTCAACAATAAAGGAACCTCTGGTGGAATCACAATCCTGGATCTTAAGCTGTACTACAGAGCAATTGTGATAAAAACTGCATGGTATTGGTACAGTAACAGGCAGGTAGATCAATGGAACAGAATTGAAGACCCAGAAATGAATCCACAGACCTATGGTCACTTGATCTTTGACAAAGGAGCTAAAACCATACAGT
>JADRCD010192682.1:2719-14238 GCA_019843815.1 Montemys delectorum | reverse complement strand
ACCAGGTGTAGGAGATTTGAAAACATGACCCAGCTGTGGGAGTCCGAGTAAGGCCACTCAGGTTTTTTTGTTTGCTTGTTTGTTTTTTTTACTTTTCCCTGTTTTCTGTTGCTCTGTCTGTAAACTACTCCAAGAGACCGAGAACGGTCGAAAAAGAAAAAGAAAAAAGAAAAAGAAAGAAATCTTTCTTAGTACGTGTAAAGTTTTACTGTTTGGCAAGCTAGCTTCCAGGCCGCCTGCGCCCCACTCCCTGCACTCTGACTGTTTCAAGTTTCCCAGGAGCAAGCCCAAAGGCGCAACCCCAGCTTACCTGCTCCCTGGGTATGCAGGGCAGGGAGGTCCTCCGGTGAGACTTGCCACTGCAGCCGGACATCTCGCCGGCCACCGCCGAGCTGGACCGCCTCCTCCTCTTCCACCCCGGAATCTCTTCCTTGGTCCTCGCACTCAACTGGGACCCAAACCGCTCCCTGGGCGGAGCCGGCCCGGAGCACTGAGGCAGGATCTGCTCGGCGTACCTGGCCAGCAGCAGCCCGAGCACGGCCGCCAAGTATGCCAGGTAAGGTCTCCAGGCGACCTTGAACCTCTCCAGAGAAACCAGGGCCACCGTCCTGAGCACGCTAGTCAAGGCGACCATGAGGACGCCCAGCCTCAGCCTCAGCACCAGCCATGTCGCGCCACCTAGGCAGCTGAGCAGGACCCCCGCGGCGGGCAGCGACAGCAGGCGACCGTCCCCCACGCCCAAGGAGAGCTGCACCAGCGCTTCCCCGGCGCAGCAGGCGGCCAGCAGCGCGACGGCCAGAGGCAGGCGCACCCCGGCGCGCAGCAGGCACAAGCCCATCCAGAAGAAGGCGCACAGGAGACTGAAGAGCAGCGCGGCCGGCTGCAGCCAAGGGCTGAGCTGCGCGCCGCCCCCGGGAGCACCTCCCCGAGGGCCGGGGAAGACGCCCCCTCGGGCTCCTTCCTCCTCCTCCTCCTCGGCCGCCGCCTCCTGACTCGACTCCAGCTCGCCTCCGACCTCCCCGCCGACCAGCCTTACCAGCAGCGCCAGCAGCACCGACAGGGAGCCCGCGCACAGCGCCGAGGAGAGTTGCGGCGAGCGCCGGAGCGGCTGCAGCGCCAGGGCTCTCCAACAACAGCCGGAGCCCCGAGGGGATGGAGAGGACGCGCCACGCTGGCGGTGGTCCCCTCTGGCCACCCGGGCGGGACTCGCCCCTCCGAGGGCCGGCTTGGCCGGGTCTGGGGCGGCCTCGTCCCGCACTGCCATTGTGAGCGCTCTGCGGACAGCCCCCACCCGTCCCACTCGCGCGTCCGCGCCCTTCTCGAGCCCACTCTCGGAATGACTTCTCCCGGATCTACGCGAAGTTTCTGGCTTACAGAGAACTCAAGAGTGCGAGCTGAAGACTTCAAGTTGGCAGCTAGCAGGATCGGATCAGCCTTGGAATTTTCAACCCCCACCCCTCTCCTTTTCTTTCTTTCTCTCCCTTCCTTTCTTTCTAAAGAGTCCTCTGCTCCACCCTCAGCCCGAGTTTATACCCTGCGGGGTCTCTTCCTACTTCGGGATTTTAACACTTGCTCAACTCACTGAGTGCTCAGGGACTGCTGATGCTGCGGCAGGCTGGGGCACCGGGCGAGCTCAGGCCATCCTTGGGCGTTCAGGGTCGGTAGGCGGCTGACCTCCCTTCCTCCCCCACCCCCCGCCCCGACCGACTCCACAGCATAAATATCCTCTCTCTGTCTCTCTGTCTCTCCCTCCCTCCCTCTCCTTTTTTCTTCCCCTCCCCCTTCTTTCTCTACCTCTCCCACTTTTCCTCTTTATCTCTCCTCCCCTCTCCCTCTTAGCACTCTCTCCTTGACGGATCTCAAGCACACACTCCACCCCGTGCTCGCGCGCTGCCCCGGGATGCAGACCCCTGGCTTTGCTGAGGAAGGAAAGCAGAGCCTCCCAGCCTCTCTCTACCCAGTTCATGGCAAAGAGTAGGATGAAAGGGGAGAAAGAAAAGGAGGGAGGGAGGAAGGGAGGGAGGAGGGGGGAGGGAGGGAGAGAGAGAGAAAGAAGGAAAGAAAGAAAGAAAGAAAGAAAGAAAGAAAGAAAGAAAGAAAGAAAGGGGGACCTATTGCAAAAGTTGCTAAGTTTCACCCAAGAACAAAGCCTGAAGAGACAGGAGTTGCTGCTACTGCGATACCAGAGAGGAGGGAAAGCAGTGAGCTGGTGAAAGGACTGTGTAGGAACAGGAAGAAAGGGAAGCTGTCTTCTTATTTTTCTTTAAGACATCATCTTTCCTTTTGATGTATGGTGGCTGCTGTTTTGCAAGGGATCAAACCATTGGAACTGAGTGCACAAATCTCTGAGAGAGGCCTCTGCAGGAGCACACAGTTCTGCTTCTTGCTGGGTGTTAAGGGAACTCCCTAGCAGAGCTGGCTCAGGCAAGGGAGATACTGCTCAGAGCTGGACTACTCCATTCATAGTGATGGGTCCCACCAGCTAAAAAGAGGGGGTTGGGTGGGGGCAGTCGCGGCGGCAGCCCAGATGCTGGGGTCTGTGGATGGCTCTGAGGGATGAAAGCTAGCATGCTGGCTCACGTTCTTGAAAAATGGCACTTCTTCTGTCTGAGTTCTTAAACAGGAGAAGATCCTGGCCCTGAGGGTGTTCCCCAGAGAGCTGGAAACCCATCTCAAAGGCTCTTTCACACTCTGCTCCAGGTGGAAGGTCTGTTTGCAACAGAGAAGCCATGCCCATCTTTTAAAGCTACATTTAAATTATTTGTGTAAGTGTGTGAGAGAGATCACAGGACAACTCCTGGGAGTCAGCTCTCTCCTTTCCAAGGCCCAGAGGACTAAGTTAAGGTCTTTAAGCTTAATGGTGAACACCTGCTACCCACTGAGGCCTCTTGAAGGCCCAGACATGCTTATCTTAGAGTTACCTAGTGCACAAAGCCAGTTTTTAAAACAGATACAGGCAGAAAAATTATAGAGGAAAGAAAAAAAAAAAGACGACAAAGAGATGGAGAGATGGCTCAACAATTAAGAGCACCTACTGCTCTTTCAGAGAACCCAGGGAGTTCCTAGCACCTACATCTGGTGTAGCACAGAGCCACCTGCATTTAACTCCAGTTCCAGAGGATCTGGTGCCCTCTTCTGGACTCCACAGGCCCCTGCACTCACACATGTTCACACATAACTAAAAGGAGAGAGAGAGAGAGAAATGTTTTAAGTAATTTTAAAAGTCTATCTGGAAGTGGCAGCACATGCAACCCCAGGATCTAGAAGGCTGAACAAGGATCGCTAGTCAACAGTTGCTGTTTGTATGTGGTAAATTACACTATTTGCAGAGCTAGAAAGCCCAGCTAGTGAAACACACCCACAATGAACAAAGCCCCTCCATTATTAATAATTTCATGATCACGTACCACAGTCCATGGCATTTGGGAAACCACTATGCTAACTTCATTGGAAGTTTATACAAAAGAATTCCCAATCTGCTCAGCAGATTCAAATGATGTCGAAGTGTTCCTGGAACAAGAAGCGTCAACTCTTGCTCAGCTTGAATGGTGGCTGTCTGGGTGTCACAAATAATAATAAACTGATTTTGTTTCAATTATCTTGGTGCTTCAGGTTAAAGTGTGTTTATAGCTTGGAGTACTTGGGTAATTGGCTCAAAATGCCACTGTGTTTTGTGTGTAGAGATAGAGCAATAAAATATGCCAAGAGGAGACAGAGGAAATAAAATGGATTCATGGAGGCAGTGGGAAAATGTGGCTTAAGTTGTAGATTCCTTTTTATGGGAAACAGCCTACTGCGGTCCCAGCTTGGCATTCACAAAGCATTAGGCAAAAAATGAACAGGAGGGAGTGTGACCAGGCAGCCAGCTCCTCTGTCACATGTCCAGAACTGCACCACTGCCCAGGAGCATGTGTTGGGCAGCTAGTCAACGGTGGCGGCGGAACCATCTGTCTAATAATTAAGGAAACAGGAGTAGCATCTCCTTTGCTGAAGAAAAAAACGAGCCCCCTAGCATGCGCACACACTTCCTTGAGTTTCCAGTTTACCCACCATTCAGCTGCCAGAGCCTATGTGGGACCCTTGAAAGTGAAGAACCTGCTGCCTCTTGACATAGGGAAAGCACATTAAATCAGAAATCTGAGCATATGTTGTTAAGCTTGCTGGGGAGGGGGGGAGGGTAGAAGCAGAGTTAGGGATGAAAGAATATTTCTGTTTTCTCCATCTTTTACATTCACACCCATTTAGTTTTTCAGGTAAAATAGTGGCATATGATCATCCAGACAGAGAGTGACAGTGGACATGGTTTCAAAGCTGTCATCGATGGACTAGTGAGATCCCAGGAGGTAAAAGAAATTGCAGTGCAAAACCCCATGGACCTGAGCTCAATCCCAGGAACCACCTAAAGGTGGAAAGAGAGACCCAGCTCCTCAAGGTTTGCCTCTGATTGCCACATGTGAACTTCTCTTTCACCCTACTAATGCAAGCAACCTAGGAAAGCACATGTCATTTACTAACAGCAAAGCGTCAGTGAAGCTGTGTGTGAATGCATTGGAGCTGGTTGTCAGTGTAAAAAGAAACAATGCCCTGGCACCTGCATTTCTTCCCATTTTTAAGAAAAATTGCAATCAGAAAGTTAGCTGTCCCGCTCAAAGAAAGAAGATCCATGTTTCTGCCTCTTACCATTCAGAAATCCAAAGAAGGCATTGAAAACCAGCCATATGCTCTTGCTAGAAACAGAAAGCTGCAGGGATAGACAGGACAGAAGTAGGGAAGTGAATGGTGGCTAGCAGTTATCAGTCAGGTGAGTTAAATGAGACGGGCCACAGAATATAAGACAGCTTTGAAGCAGCCACATATAAATACTGCCCTTGGGAGGCAGAGGCAGGCAGATTTTGGAGTTCGAGGCCAGCCTGGTCTACAGAGTGAGTTCCAAGACAGCCAGGGCTACACAGAGAAACCCTGTCTCCAAAAAACAAAACAAACAGACAAACAAATAAATAAATTATAACAAATAATACTGCCCTTTGAAACGGGTAATCATTCTTGATGCAGGAAAGTGACCACACAACTAAGAAACAAGAAAATGATGGCCCACATGTAGGTAATAGAAGAAACTGTCAGAAAGCCCTCCACTCAGTCAGGCCCAGCCCATGTGGTTTTGCAAAAATCCTTTGCACTTTGCCATATATAAATAGACTCAAAGGGATTCTCCTGAACATTTTCAAAGTTTTCACCCCTCTGTGTGGCTTCCTTTGTTCTCTACCTCTCTGACCTCCATGCAATTACAATGAGCTGACACTGGCTAAACTAGGCAGTGCCTTAGCATCTGGCTGTCTGCCTCTCCACTCTTCTGCCTACACACTCACTTTCTCCGCCATCCTCTCTCATCCCTGGACTCATCCTTGATTAGCTTACTATACTTTCAGATTATTAACAAAAGCACCTGCTTCTACATCTAAAGGATGACCTGAATATCTCTCTTCTTTGAATCCCTTTTTGCAGTAACCAAACAAAGTTCATTACCATCTCCAGCTAAGAAAGTTGCAACAACAACTAGTCTTGCCTTCCTTTTTCTATGGAGCATAAGAATAGTTCAAATATATAAGTGGATGATGGTGTATCTCCTACTTAAACCGTGCATGGTTCCTCATTGCACAACAGACTCCAAAGGACCCCGGGACAAGCTACGAAGTCCACCAAGATCTTTCCAGCCACTGACGTCTGACCTTCTGACCTCTTCCTGTTCTGGCATTCCCACTTTGCTAATACTGCCCCAACTGTTACAATGTTCTCCGTTCACTTTGTGGTGCAAAAATATTATATTTTAAGCAAATATGACCCTGTGATTTTAATGTCTTCCTGACAAAGTCTGCTTAGACACTTGGCCTTTCTCTTTCTCTCTCCTCCCAGTTCAAAAATGTTTCTGTCTCTTAATACCAACTCTTGTAGAGCTTCAGCAAAGCCCACAAACTCGTCAACACCAATAACCCCTGGAACCTCCTTCCAAACTCACTTTCAGAGTTTGTGGATTTGCAAATATTATAATTCTCAGAAAACTGAATTTTTGTATAAAAATATAACTAATATGTATGTTGTTGAAGTCTCCAAGATAACGATAAATTGTTTGGTTTTGGTGAACTCAACTTGCTTTTGACTTACCTTTGTCCTAACTAACAGAAAAGAAAGATAATAAATCATACAAGTACTGGTAAGGGCTTTGAAAGCGTTTCTATTGCTAGCGTAAATGGTTGTATTTCATCATGAATCCTCTTCTCTGCCTTAGCAACAACCACACAGAAAATTTGAATAAATCTGGATCTGGTACTTGAGACTCTCGCCACATCTCAGACACACAATGAGTAGACATTTCCAATAAAGTCATGGTGGCAGTGTAGACTCCAGGGTGACTGACCTGACTTCTGCCCAATGATACTTAACTTTAAAATAGTTCTAATTTCTAAATGTAAGCAATATATGTGCAAAGGCCCAACTTAAAGGGGACTTGGTCCTCTGTTTTTTTCTTCTTTGAGGCAATTAATTTTGAATACTTCTTCCCCTATACTTTGGATATGCCACGCCATAATAGGTTGTTCAAACTTAAGAATGATTGTTTTCTTTTCCCAGAACATATTTTGGAGACGAACATGTGGGTTAATGTTACCTAGCACTGCCTTCTTTTGTCTTTCCACAACACTGAAATTTAAAGTGGGTATTACTTTATCTGGGAGAGACTTAATGGCATGCACACTGTTCCTTTTATGCAAGAGACAATAGGATTCTAAGATGCATCCAATTGAGGGCACAGGGACATCTTTGGTCTATACAGTTAATTCTCTCTTGGATTTGAAATCTACCTATGTTCGTAAAGGATAATAGGATGCTTTGAACTAACTTCTCATGTAGGAGGAAATGCTGAAGGGCAGGCAAACAAGTATAATTAAGGAGTGATGGAGGGGGAGGGAGAAAGAAAGAACACAATTTACTCACTGAGTATGTACTCTTAAGTGGTCCATCTCCCACTGTTCACTTTCTTCACAGCACTCTACAGAGAAAGCATATTCAAAATTAGAAGGAAATTATAGAACAGATGCAAAAATTCATTCATAAAAAGAACATATTTCAGAATTCTAGAAACATCCCAGTAATATCATCTATATTGTGCTTGGCAGCTTTAAACCTAATTTGGTATTTCTAGTCCTAATGAGTTTTCACAAAGGATGTGATGTCAGTGACAATTTTATTGTTCTCATTATTTCATATAAAAGGAAACCAAGATACAAGAGGATTGAGATTCACTTAAGCTGGTAAATCAGCAAAGACACAAGAACTCAAATCTGATTCTTGGTCTCAAACTGGTCATTAACCCATAAAATCGAACCTCAACATCCTCCTGATTGAAAAGATGGTCATCTGTCTCCCACCAATATCTGCCTTAACATCAAAGAGGTCAAGTGTCACAGTCTGTCACTAAAATCTTTACAGCTTGAAAGTTTCCAAGGTGAGAAATATCACTACTTTTGTTTTTTCTTTTATTTTTAAGATATGTGTGTCTGTGTGTGACATGCACACACACAGAGCACATACGCACAGTGATCGTATGTGCTCTCCATGCATGCAGTTGCCTGTAGAGGCCAGAAGAGAGTACTGGATCCTTGGATCCTTTGGAACTGAAGTAAAGGTTGTCCTGAGCTTCTGTGTAGGTGCTGGGAAGTAAACCTGGGTCATCTGCAAATTCACTAGGTGCTTCTTGATCCATAACTCATCGTTGTTACTGCTGTTGTTTTCACTTTCTTAACCAAGATATGATTCAGGGCTGGCAAGATGGCTCAGCCAGTAAAGGTGTTTGCCACACAAGCCTCAGGACCTTAGTTTAATCCTTGATTGTCACATGATCGAAAAGAACCAATTCACATATGTCCTCTGACTACCACAAGTACAATCTGATATGTGCACGAGCACACACAAGAACACAATCATACACACACAAATACATATCCACTCATACACACACTCAAATGAAAACACACACACAACACATATTCACTCATACACACACATACAAACACATACTCATACATACACTCACACACAAGCACACACATATACACAAACACAAAAACACATTGACACACAAGCATACACAGACACTCAAACACACAGACACATGCACTCACACAAAATT
The DNA here is from genome assembly GCA_019843815.1 of Montemys delectorum. Taxonomy (NCBI): domain Eukaryota; kingdom Metazoa; phylum Chordata; class Mammalia; order Rodentia; family Muridae; genus Montemys; species Montemys delectorum. The sequence continues at coordinate 6,056 of JADRCD010192682.1, read as the reverse complement.
ACTCACACACACATGCACACAAAAAAAACACATATGCCAAGCAGTGGTCGCAAACACCTTTGATCCCAGCACTTGGGAGGCAGATGCAGGCGGATTTCTGAGTTCAAGGCCAGCCTGATCTACAGAGTGAGTTCCAGGACAGCCAGGGCTACACAGAGAAACCCTGTCTCGAAAAACAAAAACAACAAACAAAAAACCCCACATATACACACAAAAACACTCATATACACACTCATGCACATACGTACATACAATCACACACACAAGCACACATGAACACACTCACACACACATAAGCATACACACACACAAACACATACACAACCACACACAACCACATACACTACACACACAACTTACGCAGCATGAAGCTCACCCTTGTGAGGCAGACACTGCTATGCTGATGGCATATTTACAACGTCATGGGTCCATTCCTTGTCTAAGTCCAGGTCACAGCTGCTAAAACAAACACTGCACTCACTAGCAAACATTTCTTACTTCACACTCCCCCCAGACCCAGCCAATTACTAATCTGACTTCCAGCTCTATGGATTTAACTACCAGATATTAATCTGTTATAGTGATAAAATAATAAATATGTGGCTATTCATATCTGACTTCTTTCATTTCTAAAATTCCTCCATAATGCAGCATGTGTTAGTATCTGTCCTTTTTATGGCAGAAAAAAATCTTCCATTGAACCAATAAAATACTATAGGAGTGGTTTATACCTTAGTTGCAGATCGCTCAGCACCGATGGTTGAAATCTTTTCTACTGTTGTTCGGTTTGCATTTGCCTTCCTCTATAGCATCCTGCCTGTATTTTGAGGGAGCCTATTTAACCTTTATTAGTTTCCTCTCCCGAGTGTGTTTTCATTATTATAAAAACCCATTGCCAGATCCAGGCCATAAAAATTTGTCCTGTTTCCTCCTACGGGTTCTGTATTTTTAGTTCTGACATTTAGGTCTTTGGTCCACTTCCAGTTTATTAACTTTTTAAAATTTCAGGTGTATGTGTGTGTGTGTGTGTGTGTGTGTGTGACATGTATATCTGTGTACATACCATGTGTGAGTGCATGGAGGTAGAGGCTGACATCATGGTGGCTTCTTCACTCTCTTCTCTTTACTCTTTGAGATAAGGCCTCTCATTGAATCTGTAGTTCACCATTCAGCTAGACTGGGTGGCCAGGAAGTTCTCAGCATCTACTCTCTCTATGCCGGGCTCCACACTGGTGTCAGAGACACGCTCCCCTCCCCAACACCCACTTTGAGAGTGTTGATATCTTTTTAAAAAAAAAAAAATTATTTATTATTATATGTAAGTACACTGTAGCTGTCTTCAGATATTCCGTAAGAGGGCATCAGATCTCCTTACGGATGGTTGTGAGCCACCATGTGGTTGTGGGATTTGAACTCAGGACCATCAGAAGAGCAGTCAGTGCTCTTAACTGCTGAGCCATCTCTCCAGCCCAATAGTGTTGGTATCTTAGCGCAAGTCCTCATGCGTATACAGGAAACACTCCAGGAATTGAGCCATCCAACCCCCTCCAGTTGTTAGTTAACTACTGTTGACAATGTGGACCGTGACTCAAGTTCCATTCTTCTGTGTGTGAATATCTTGCCATCTTAACACACAACCATCCATAATGAGAAAAAGAAATGTGTGTGTGTGTGCGCGTGTGTATGTGTGTGTGCGCGTGTATGTGTGTGTGCGTGTGCATGTGTGTATGTGTGTGTGTGCGCGCGCGTGTGTGCGTGCATGTGTGCGTGTGTGCACGCTTGTGTGTGCGCGCGTATGTGCGTGTGTGTGCACGCATGTGTGCACGCGTGTGTGTGCGTGCATGTGTGTGCATGTGTGTGTGCACGCTTGTGTGTGCGTGCATGTGTGCGTGTGTGTGCACGCATGTGTGTGTGCGTGTGTGTGCGTGTGTGCGCGTGTGTGTGCGTGCATGTGTGTGCGTGCATGTGTGTGTGCGTGCGCACGTGTGTGTGTGTGCGTGCATGTGTGCGTGTGCGCACGTGTGTGTGCATGTGTGTGTGCGCGAGTATATGTGTGCGCGTGTGTGTGTGCATGTGTGTGTGTGTGTGTGTGTATTTCAGTTCATGTGTTTATATTCATTCTAAAAGAACTGGAAACTACGTTTTCAATATTCTCCAGCAGTGTCCACGCTGTTCCTGGTTGTATAATTCATTTTGATTACCTAAAATTTTTAACAATAGATTTCAGGAAAAGATAGCTTTCTTATTTTAGTTTGTGAAATAAGAACCAAGAGCACCATCTATGATGCGGCCTTCCTGCTGTCTTAGATTTTAAAAGCATACTTTAATATTTTACATCTCGTGCAGAAGTTTTTCTTTAAATGCAATGCTTGAAAGTATTTGAAAATGCTTTTACTCTCTGCTTTCAAACACCGTGTTCGTGGTAAAATACAGGAGCTTAGGAACACAGGCAAAAGTGTCCTGGTTGGATAAACATACAAAAATAGATGGGATTTGTCAGCGCTTTGTATAAGGCAAGCCTGAATCCAGCCCAACTCCAGATTCCCCGAGACCAGATTGTATACATATTGCATCTTTAAAGAAATATGAAGAGGCTGTCCCTCAGTGAGCATCCCATTATTTGATGATGAATTTTGCTTATTCCTGATTGATCTCATAGAATTTAGAGTTGTTTGTTGTAGTGTCTCTAAGCATCAGTTCTAAAGGGCTAAAATTGCTATGACTATGTCTGATTAATACGTGATACATATTAGATGCTGTACAAGTAGAGTAAATGTGTTATAATACAGCATTTTAAAAAGAAATCACCTTCACAAACTATAATCTGTGATCTGTGTCTGTAAATGGCCTTGTATTAATCCTTGAATAATAACCCACAGAGAGAGAAAGACAGACAGACAGACAGACAGACAGACAGACAGACAGACAGAGACAGACAGAGACAGACAGAACAAAGTGATTAATGCTGGTTATTTCCCCTCCCCAACATGGAGTTCAGACAAGACAACATTATCTAGAGTACTGGACCTGACCCCCACTTCTTAGCTCATCCAGAGTTTTGCCTGAACCTGTGAGGCATGCCTTTCACTCTCTCCAAACCACAGAACCATGGTAACTTTCCACAGAGATGGCAAATTACATGCAAAACTTAGGTGCAAGGACTTCTTTTAGCCCCAAATCTAGAAATGGGCTATGTGAATAGTAAGAAGGTCAGATGAGGCAGGAAAGAAAGAGAGGTGTCACATGGACAGATCTATGAGTGTGGAAGGATTTTATTTCTTAAATCTTTACCTCTCTCTCTCTCTCTCTCTCTCTCTCTCTCTCTCTCTCTCTCTCT
>JADRCD010192680.1:0-18983 GCA_019843815.1 Montemys delectorum | reverse complement strand
AAAAAAAAAAAAAAAAAACCAGGTAATGCAAAAGGGAAAGAAACAAGAAGGAAATGACAACAGAACGAGACAAGATCTTACAACCCAGCCCTGTAGCACTGTGCATATGAACTAAGTGGAACACAAGAAGGAAGAACTGCAGGGAAAGACAGCGAGCCCAGTCCTCTGCCACCAGCTACTGTTTCCTCTTAGTGCACTGAGCAGTTTAGAAGTAACTCACCCTTGAATATTTCTAACACTTTTACATATCTTCTTCAGATAATAAATACCAGTCATCTGGTCCGGTTTTAACCAAAACCACAAATAAAAACAAACTGCAAATCTTACTGATTGTCTTTAATGCTCCAACTTTTTCTGTATGATAAAAAGTATAAATATCTACATAGAAAAAAAGAAAATAATTCATTACAATTCTCCCAAGCATTGAAGACAACATGCAGCCATATTTCCAGTCACTTTACTCACAGCCAGTTACTATGTCACCCTAATGTTCCTCCCTGGAACAAGCTCATGATGGTGTTTATGCTTTTGAACAAGCTGATGGGGAAAAAGCATTTGCTTAAGGCTCCCATCCACGAATGCAGAGTAGTCTTTAGCTTACACAAACATTATGCTTATTAATTCAGAATGTTCATTCAGTTATTGAAACATAACAGCAATGGAAAAACTGATTCTCTATTATACAAATTAGCTTTGCACAAAATCCCCTGGCTCAGGGATAACTGTCCTCATATCAGGAGACATATACCTGAGGTTTTTAAACTGTGACTTAGATGTCAAAACTTAGCATCAGTGGTCTGAATACACAAATAGGTTATAAATGGTCAAACCCATCCATCTGACTAAGAACTTTCCAGCTGGATTTCAGCTTAAGAAGTTCTAAAACTACCTGTGTGTAGCACAGTCCCTGCCAACACACACAACATCCTCTCATTTAAAGCAGCACTTATGACTCATACCACCTGTTTCACTGATCCTGCTACATCCTTTTCTGGTCAGAGTTCTCTGTTAGGATTAAAACTTTTATGAAAACAAATAGCAAATATTTATTCAAATTAATTATTTCACATCCTGAAAACTACATTTCCTACTAAAAAGGTCTATTTATCTTTGTTAATTTTAACAAGCCAAGGATTACTCGAAGCAGTCACCATACGTCCATAAAAGATTGGAACTAAACGACTACTAATTCATGCGCCATATCATATGTATTTTCCCTTACATATAGAAAGATCCTTATTAAAATACCACACATGTCCATAAAAGATTTCCAAAAACCTGCTTAGATGCAGTTCAATAAAATCTGTTAAGTACCCATACATACACTGAAAAGGAACAAAATATAAAATATAGGAGAAAGGGTGTTAAGGACAGCGGAGGGACTGAACAAGAGTGGCCATAATTTCAGGCGTTATCAGATAATAAATCACCGATCAAGACAGTTCACTAAACTTTGATTCAATGTGACACTGACTGAGAGACTTTTATAGATATCTGGCCTTAGAAAAGCAATTTGTTCTATTAAAGAATTTTACTGTGGGATCTAAAGATTTAATATACTAGTATGGGGACTATACAACCAGCTTTGCAGACAACAGCTGAAGTAAATGAAAAGATTTAAAAAAAAAAAAAAAAGTTAAGTTGTAGTATTCCATTAAATGAGGTGGCATTTCTTATTTTAAAGAAAATACAATATACTCAGTGGAAGAAGGAGGAAGAGCAGCAACAACTACCACAACCTTTTTCTTCCCAACCTTAGGAACTCCTGAGGTGACTACAATGCTTTACTCTGAGCAAAATGGGCTAAGACTCTGCTGCTGATTTCATGACAAGCTACACAAGAATAAGATCTGGAACTCAAGGATCAGCATACAAGAGCCACCTAAGCACTCAAAAGCCAAACTATCACTCAGAAAAGTGGGGCTGAGGGCTCTATCCCAATGTAGAGAGAAGATACTGTCCCAAATAAATGCAAATTGTTTGACGTGAACGCAGCCAATGTTAACCACCTCAATGCTTCAGACCTGTGGGAACAGCAAAGCCTTCCCCAGACTATATGTAGATGTTGACACTGCATGCACAAAAGTGTTGAATATAGCTTCTTCCTCCCAATGTTTACAGCCTTAGACTGTTTCCTCACAGAGACCTGCCACCAATATCAGCCAAACTTTTTTTCTTGTTCTACTATATTTAATAACCTTTCTCCTCATCCAGATGTGTACAGCAAACCCACCTCTCTGCTCATGGTTACCTAATAAACTTCTCCAGCACTGTGTCCGCCTACACGCCTCCTGCCCTGGAGATAATGGACTAAACTCATGAAAGTCTAAACCAGGTACAATTAAAGGTTTTCCTTTACAAGAGTTGCCTTGGTCATGGTGTTTCTTCACAGCAATAAAACAGTGACTAGCACATCAAGTTCATCTAAATGTAGCACTGTAGTGACCAAGGGCACAAACTGGAGGCTCCATACTCAAGAACCAGCCTAGGAACTGTAAGAATCCAACCCAACTTGGACGATGGAGCCTTTTTCTCCAACTTTCTCAACAAATAGGGAGACAGGAAGCTGAGGACTTGTCAACCTATACTCATGAAATCCATCCTTCTCTTCACCAAATGATGCATAGGAACCTAGTACATCAAGTCTCTGGTATTTTTCCTTTAGCACAGTTATAATATACAAGGAAAATGAGAGGCAAGTTCAAGGGCACTTTTGATGGAAGCCAGATGAATTGTTAGAGTTGCCTGGGAAACCTTTGAAAGCAACAATATTTGATATGTCAAATATCTTAACTCAATATGGGCCAAAGTAATATAGAAGCTAAAACCAAGCAAGCAAATTGTGTGAAAGGGAGCACTCTCAATGTGTTGTGTTCTCAGAACTAAACTTTTGAAAGGAGAAAAAGGTTGCATAATCTCTTAATTAGCCTAAAAGAATGATAACCCTAAATGCCAACTTTCAACATTCAGTATAAAGGCATTTCAATTTCCTAAACATTCATGCACAAAACCCAAGAGTTTGTGACAACCTTACGACAAAACAAAGTCTTCACATAGAACTTTCCCCTGTGTCTTTGTGATGTGGTTGCAGTCTAGAGTGTAGACTAGTATATAGTGTATAGAGTGTGATTTCTACCAGATTTCCAATACAAAAACATTATGCCCCAATGTTGAGTGTTAAATGTGTCTTGATAGAGAATAACAACAAATGTTTGCTGTAGCAATTCTGAGGAGAAAAATATTTTATATAGGACAATAAGCTGTCGTGCTCTATTGAGGAAATATGCCTGTCATAGGAAAAATTTCCTAATCTACATTTTGCCCCAGTATATATTCTGGGAAGAGATTCTGCCATAAATTTGATTTTGTTATTTTTCTTCAGAAAAGTAACCCTAAAAAGCCACATTATAAGAATTTACATACTTTACTGGTATTAGAGTTCATATAGAGTTCATTTAGACTTTTGTAACAGAATAAATCAAAAAGAAAATAGAAACAACAGCTCATGGATGCAGCTCAATAGCAGACCATAGCATTCACAAGATCTTAGGCTTACTACCCAGTAGAAGAGAAGACAGATCAAAATGTAAACCCCCGGGGGCTTCAGGAAATGCAGCATGTCCCTGCACCTCAAAATTTGCAAATTGAAATAGCCACTGAGGGACCATGATGCTTGGTGTTTTATTACTTTAGAAATCTACAGTTGCAAGAAAGGGCACCCTCTGAAAGGACAGATTTTAAGCAGATATTTACCTCATACATTTTGTTTGGTTAATTGATTGATTGGTTCGTTGGCTGGTTTGTTTTGTTTTTCTGATAACTGGTTGGAAACTTTTTAGAGTTTTATTGCTCTGAGCTGCCCTCTGCTGTTATCCTCCTATAAATATTTTATGGAAAATCCTCCTCCCTCCCACATCTCTACCCCAGTTCATCACCGATGTTATTCATCGGTAGGAAGGCTGCCCTTCCTACTTCTCCTGCATAAATGTGGAAATATGGAGGACAGCACTTCAGTTTTTAAAATGTAAAGAATTAGCATAAAGCTTTTTTAGTCTGAGAGCTTTGATTTTAGTTTTATTTCATTTTTTGAGATGCTGCTCTTGTCAGAAGACTTCCACAGTTACAAACTAAAGATGATGTGTTGTCTAAGGAGCTTGGCTTTATACAAATCAGTAAGCAAGTCAGTCTGTTGTTGTGAACTTACTTATTTAAGGTGGGATTAACTGTCTAGGACAGGCTTCATTCTTCTCCTAGTAGTATGAATTAGGGTTACAGGAAAATCACTTCTTCCTGCATTATTCATCTGAGTTGATCTGAGGGACCATGCCAGTTAAACCAATAGCAATTTATATGAATCAATTGGAAAGAGAAAGACCATAGCTTGTGTGTAGTCAGAAATCTGAAGTTCTTTTCTGTAGAAACACCTGCTGTGGGAATAACCTCGTTCCCCATTCTCTTCTGCTTAGAGCTGAGTAGCTTCATCTGTCCCAGGACTCAGACATGACATCATAGTCCTAAAAACCAACAGCTTCATTTCAACCCACACCACAGAAGAAGAAATCTTGTTACAGTGCTGGTATTTTATACTCACAGGTTGCTGTGATCATTTAACAAATTAAAGTGTTTACTAAGCCTTGCATAAAGGAGCACATTCACAGTCTTAAGTACCACAAGATGGCCAATGCAATCTTTGTCCCCCTGAATATCTGTCAATGTACCCATTTGAAAGTTCTCAAGCTATGTTCATGTTTTAGAAACCCAAGCAAGCTTGGCATTAAGACCAAATTGTATTTCTCAAGGAAAGAAAACCATAGTTTGGCGCCTGTGTTCCAGTAAAGAGACATACAGCATACATATGCTACGGGTCTCTTATAGCGACAAACAAAACTACTCGAGTATTCAACTTATCTTCATATTGATTCTTATTATATGTAAGCAACAGATGTATTTCTCATATGAGCACCATTAAAAAGTGATTTTTCTGAAAGAAAATTCTAAACAGAAGTGAGTCAGTCTCCGCACGAATCCATACTGCGCAGGCGGCATTTGTAATATAAACACACTGACACTTTCCAGAGGGTTCGGAGAATCTGATGATCTTCACGATACCCTCCACCAGATAACATGTCCTCTCCTCTTTCATAGCATTGGTAACAATGGCTGCCAGTGGCTCCCAGTGGCCGTACTTGATGCAGGGCTACCATAGCCATGCTTGCAAAAGAGAGGCGAAACAACAGTTGAGTCCTCCCAGCTCCCTAGTCAACAGTCCCACCCACCTCAGTCCGGTTGGTTTTCTACCAAAGGCCAAGCTGCTGTGAGATGTAACCAAAGAACTACTATCTACCTTTGATAGTATTTGTCCTTACCTGTACCTGGTAGATGTTTACAGGTATGCAGAGAGTTATCTTTTTGTTGATACATTCCAAATGTTCTTACACTATTTCTCTTAAGGTTTCTCCAAGCCAATCCATTCAGATATCTCATTACTGTCTAAAAGAGAAAAATGGTAAATTGTAATAAGAAAGTCCATTCATTTTTTTCAAATCAGAACTAAATGAAGACAAACCACTGAGACTGGCGCCTTGTACAGTGCTAAGAGGTGTTGGCTTTTGTGTAGTATGATACCAGAAGCCTTTTCTCCTCTTGCAGCTTGACTTCAAAAACACATTTGTTATTTCAGATCAGGTTTTTTCCTCCTTACCTCTAGTATTGCTGTGAGGTCACATTCTGTGAGAAACATCCTGCCCTTCTCCCCACAAAAAGGTTGCACAGAGTCAGAATGCAGAAGCCTGCAACTTGCTAACTTTGCTCTGTGTTATTTACCAATCGCACAAAGAAAATGCTGTCTATTCAGAACTCATTTCAAAACTCTTTTCACTGTGAGTAAGCGAACAAGCGGGCTCATGTCCCAAGCCACAGTCATATCCCCAGTGGTCCAGTGATAGCTATGGGCCTGGCACTGAGTGGCACAGCCTTCAGGCATCCTACAAGGGTCTGTTGTGAACAGCCTGAAACCTTCAAATCCAGAAGTAAAGAAATAAAGTGGAGTGGGGCTCCTTCACTCTCCTCTCTCCTGTTTCTATGCTAGTTTGCCCTGTGTCTCTGTTATCAGTAGTCCTTTCCCAAAAGCTTCCTTTGTCCTAAATGGTACAAGATGCCACCAAGGTGACAAAAGATGAAGCTAGTCAGGTAGCTGCTGAGTTGCTGTCCTTGGGGCAAGTAATTTCAATTATAGGGACCTTAGTTGCTTACTAAAGCCATGCAATAAAGCATGCCCAGGCATCCCCCATTCACACCTCCCTGTGCCTCTTCCTCCCCCTCTCCCCCTCTCCAGTCCTTCTCTCCCATGTGCCTGTTCCCCTCTCTCTCTTCAGTGTGTCACTACCTCTGCATCTGTCTCCCTCTCCCTATCCCTCTGCCTCTCCCCCTCTCCCTTTCTCTCAGTCTCTCTGCCTCTCTCCCTCCCTCTTCCCTCCCTCTTAAGCTCTAAGAGTCAAGTCTCAATATAAAGCTTACTGTTTCTATTGACCACATCAAAAAACATTGGGGGAAAAAAACAGAAAGAGGAGGCCATGGATAGACTACCAAAGATTTTTTTTTGTATCAAAATGCAGGACCTTCAAAACATCTGAGACCCATCCAGAAAAATGCTTCAATGTACCACAAAATGCCCAGGGCTGAGGAAGGTACACACAGGGACCATCTGAAAGAAAAGAGTAAGCCGGGCAGTGGTGGTGCACACCTTTTTTTTTTTTTTTAATTAGATATTTTCTTTATTTACATGTCATATGATTTCTCCTTTCCCAGTTTCCCCTCCAAAAAACAAACAAACAAACAAACAAAAACAACAAGAACAAACCCCTGTTGCCTCCTCCCTCCCCATGCCTGCTACCTCACCCTCTCCCACTTATTGGCCCTGGCATTCCCCTATACTGGGGCACAGAACCTTCACAGGGCTAAGGGCCTCTCCTCCCATTGATGACCGACTTTGCCATCCTCTACTATACACATGCTGCCAAAATATTCAGTCCCACCATGTATAGTCCTTGGTTGGTGGTTGAGTCCCTGGGAGCTCTGAGTTACTAGTTAGTTCATATTATTGTTCATGTTAAGGGGCTGCAAACCCTTCAGCTCCTTTGGTCCTTTCTCTAGCTCCTTCATTGGGGACCCTGTACTCAGTTCAATGGATGGCTGTGAGCCTCTACATCTGTATTAGTCAGGTACTGTCAGAGCCTCTCAGGAGACAGCTGTATTAGGCTGGCTTGTCCTTCCTTCAGTCTCTGCTCCATAGTTAGTCTCTGCAACTCCTTCCATGGGTATTTTATTGGTGGTGCACATCTTTAATCCCAGCACTTGGGAGGCAGAGGCAGGCGGATTGCTGAGTTTGAGGCCAGCCTGGTCGACAGAGTGAGTTCTAGGATAGCCAGGGCTACACAGAGAAACCTTGTCTCGAAAAAAGAAGGAGGAGGAGGAGGAGGAGGAGGAGGAGGAGGAGGAGGAGGAGGAGAGAGTAGCATCTTCCATGGGAACATGGGAATGAAGGGTGAGTCTGCAGTCAGGAACTGCTTCAAATTCAGTGTTCTAGAAAGCTCATCATAGAGATACAGCAGAGTCAGTCAGGACAAAAAGTAGGATGCTAGGCATCCATATCACTCCAGATGCTCTGATTCCTTGCTATATATCCCATACACACCCTAGTGGTTGGTACAGGAATGGAACAGGGGTGCCAGAGCTACATATCACGGATATTATCCCACGGGTGGGAAACTGGTCCCACTGACTAGGACGAAAAGAATCAGAGCCGAAGCAAGTTGAATCTCGGTCCCTCCAGGAGTTCTACTGTCTCGGGTGGTCAGCTGCGAGTTATACCTTCCTTTCTGACAGACTGCAATCACCAAGAAAGCCGGGCGGTGCCTGTTACGGCCTTGAGGCTTTCCTGTGGCAGCCAACTAGTTTTCCAGCTAGAATTTGATTGTTTCGCTTCACGGCAATTTTTTTCATCGTGGTCATTTTACAGAACTCTAGATAAATATCTATTCTGAAGCTTCTATCTGTGGCTCAACATCAATATTTTCTAGCAAAACACCAAACATTTTAACAGACTTTGTGTTCCCTCTACTTCCTACACTCTTCCCGAGTGATAGAATCTCTGAAAAAGTCCTCACTAGATACTTCACTATTCTGCCTTGCAATTAAGGTTAAATATTTTGAATAACATGTAAGGCATTTCTTTTTGGCCAAAAGAGAAACTCGGGGGAATAAAAAATAAATTAAATTAAATTTTAAGAAAATGAAAAGCAAGCGTACTCGTGAGCTTCCCAAACTGAGCAAGTTTGGGTAAGCATATGCAGGCTCAGTTTGGGAAGCCACAATATGCCATTCATCCCTAACTAGATGATGGGACAGAAATATTGCTGCTGAACCAACCAAGGGAAATATGCTGCTCATCCAAAACAAACTTGCAAAATCTAACTTCCACTGCCGAAATTTCTCACATGAGAACTTTGCCTACATATCATTTTAAAGTATTTTTTTCCACTTGCCAGGTGAAACTGGTAACCCAGGGGCATATGTCAAAAGGTGGAATCCTAACACATGAAATATGAATTTAGGAATAATTCAGAAATAACTAGGTAAAGAGCCTTCCTAGAGATAAGGCTCGGCATGAATGGGTGAGAGTAAAGAGTGACCATGCTGTTAAAGCATTAAAGGCCAAGACTCCCGGGCCAATAAATCACAGCCTACCCTTTACTCCCCAAACCTTTCGACCATTCTCCAAGAAGCTCCTTTATATCAACCATTCTAGGTCCTCCAATGGATAGGTTTTGCTTGCAAGAGCTCCCTTTGACCCAGGAATAGATACGTTTGATGAAAGAAGTCGAAGAACTTCCACTGGAATTGCGTTTAAGAATGGGGGCTCTAAGAGAAGCAACCTCCAGGTTTCCTCCTGGGGATATCTTGACTCCCCTGTTCTCACCCTGTGCCTTCTTTACTGTCGGAGGTGGGGTGAGATGTCTTAGTATAGATGTTCTTTGGGCAGCCTAAATGGAACCTTTCCTTTTCCATTAGCACTTTCTTGACTTCTACCACCAAAGTATAATGTTCGCAAATATTCTAAGGATACTGTCAGAAAAAAACTGAAGTTGAGATAGTCCACTCATACCCAAATGAAGTCTCATTTTCTAAAAAACAAAACCAAAAGTGCTCAGAACAATGTAGGAACAGTCCAGTGCATGGTAAAATCCACACAGTAGTCCACAAAATGGTGCTGTGAAATTCTCACTTGCTAGCTGCTTCTAAGTGCTTGTTCCTATACGAAACAGCCATTTACCAACTCCTCATTTTTCAACATATCCTTAAAACAACCATACATAACACTCTGGTCAGAAGAACAGCTGCTTGCGGGTTGAGTCGCTGTGGATTATCCTGTCTGGAAAACTACATTTATTTGAATTAGGGAACTGAACAGCAAAGATTGCTCTACTATTTATCCATTAAATGATGTTTTCTGGAGGAGTTCATGTGACAAGGTGATAACCTAATAACTATTGGCAAAAAATTCCCACTGTCTCTAAAAAACTGCATGCAAGCAGAATAGATAATGATTACTCGTGCTTGGATTCTGTAACTTGTGGAATCTGCTTTCTCAAAATGTCTTTTGGAGTCTGCAGGCAGCACTGGCAAGGATAAAAAGGAGAAAGAAAACGTTTTGCTGGCAATTTAAAAAGTACAGCTAGCACTTGGAACCCCACGCCATGGTGCAACAAAATGCACAGCCCCACTGGTGACACCAGATTACAGCCTTGAGAGTGGCTGTGAGAAGCAGCCAAGGCCAGAGTGTCACCGGTCACTAACACTGAATAAGCTGAGGAAGGGGCAGCCCACAGATTCCTGATTCTTTTTCCTTAAGCAATGCCAATTTTTTTTTTAATTCTTTGAGAAACCAGTGGGTGGGCACAGATGGAAAGTGGGAAGCTGCAAAGGGGAAGAAGATGGTACGGAGAGGAGTGCTGAGCCAGGCGCTCCTCTGCAAGTGCATCCTCCAAGATCCAGATGGCATGGCCTTTCTTTGCTATTGCCACCTGGCATCACTGCCTCTTCAGCGCCCCCTATCTGCTGTTAGAACCAAGTGACCATAATTGATACCAAGTTAACCCTGCATCATTTTGCAAGTCCAAAGGCCAGAGCTCAAAATGCAACCTGTGAGGTATTCTGTTAACACAGTAAATGTTTTAAAAGAGCAACATATTTTAAAAGAACCTGCTAAAGTGCCAACTTCCAAGAAATGCAAACTCTACTTAGGGGAATGCTCCTTTACCTATTCAGCAGACTTTAAAGCAGTCTTTCCCTAATAAGCTGTCAGCAAATGTCATCTGCTTAAAAAAGTTAAGGTGGCCTGGGAAGGGAGATGCTGCTTTGTTCTGAGCTGTAAGTTTGCAAAGTGTAGAATGGATTGCTTAATCCTGTTCTCTTTTTATGCTTGTGAGTTAGCTCTGTATCAGAGACCTGTACAGTGACACTTGAAGGTCAGCTGTGACATCTCCTTTTTATAGAATACAACTTGAGAAAGAGGAGGAGGAAGAAGCAGAGGAAGAAGAGGAAGATGAAGAGGAGGAGGAGACTTCAAAGACAAAGTAACAAGGCGCTACAGGACGCTGCCTAGGGGATGCACTAGGAGAACTCCTGTGCAGCTCACTGGCACTTTTGTCCTCGATAGGAACCTCTCCCAGATCCAGGCTGGTGACTCCTGCATAAAAGACAAATGCCTCCACTCACTGAGTTTGCAGTCTAGTTACTAAAGCACTAATACAAAAAAAAACCCTAAAGAACAAATACAACACAACCCTGAGGTGAAGTTTTAGGAAGAGGGACATAAAGTCCTGCAGAGCCAATAACATCGGCCTCTCCTTCTCCAGAGCACTATGAAGGACTTCTCTAGAAGGTTGGTATTTCAATGGAGAGAATCAGAGGGATCCTCTCCCAATCCACCCTTGGCATGTGAAAAGGATCCAAAGCAAGAAAGGCAATGGCTGAAATGGACATGTGCAAAACCAAAACCTGGCACCACTGACAGAGGCTTCTCATCAACTTGGTAGTTACTCTCTGTGACTGTGACTTGAGAGAGAAATGTTGGGTGGGACATGGAAAAGGGAATGGAAGGGAGGAGCTTTCATGGAGCTACTGAATTCTACAACACATGGTAACCATAGGGGAGCTTACCCTTGGGAACCAGAGGAATGCAACATAAATGACTAGCCAAAAACAAACCTACACAGAACCACTTAGTACTCTGTCACTAGATATTTCTGTCCTAGAATTATACCCTAGCCACCAAATAAGGTGGGACACTAAGAACTAGTAAAATTACTTTCACTCATCATAAACAGAATAATGTGTTTACTTATAAAGAACTATGTTAATGATAGTTTTGACAAACATTTATGCCCCTGTACATGTAATAAAGTCCCAAGAGCAGCATCAAGCCTAGCTTATAGCAGCAGATTGATATTTATTTACTTACTTACTTACTTACTTACTTATTGCTTGCTATTCTCTCAAAAACAGTCTTCAGAAATTATAGGTAATAATACATGTTATTCATCTTATAGCAGAAAACTAAAACAGTCATCTAAAATACATGGTTTATAAGTCTATTCCTGAATAGGAAACAGAAACACTCAGCACTCATCCTTGTGGAAAACAGCTTTTAAAAAGAGAGGAAGGTACATACATTTCTCATTGTAAAAAGTAAAACAAAACTATAACAGTATCAAGATAGTATTACATAACCTTTGAACAGAAAGCCCAGTGTGATTCAACCCCTGTAAACCTACAGAACCTATTGAAACTAGCTAGCAAACACCATGATTTGAATGTGAGTTACTCCCCAAGCTCATGCATTTAATAAGTTGTGCCTATCCTGTTGATACCTGTCTTAGTCAGAGTTTCTATTCCTGCACAAACATCATGACCAAGAAGCAAGTTGGGGAGGAAAGGGTTTATTCAGCTTACTTCCATATTGCTGTTGATCACCAGAGGAAGTCAGGACTGGAACTCAAGCAGGTCAGGAAGCAGGAGCTCATGCAGAGGCCGTGGAGGGATGTTCCTTGCTGGCTTGCTTCCCCTGGCTTGCTCAGCCTGCTCTCTTATAGAACCCAAGACTTCCAGCCAAGAGATGGCACCACCCACAAGGGGCCTACCCTCCTTGATCACTAATTGAGAAAGTGCCCCACAGCTGGATCTCATGGAGGCACTTCCCCAACTGAAGCTCCCTTCTCTTTGATAACTCCAGCCTGTGTCAAGTTGACACACAAAACCAGCCAGTACAATACCCTTTTGGAAAGTTGTAGAAACTCCTGCACATGGAGACTAGCTGACCAATGTAAAGTCACAGGAGTGGAATTTATAGACTAATGCAAAGCCCTGGTTCTGGCCCTAGCTCTCTACTTCCTAATTCCTGATTCACTAAAACATCAACAGTCTCCCTTTCCTGCTACCAAGGAGAGGAGCTGGTCCTACTGCCATGCCAACATCACGGTGGACTATATTTCATGAGCTGAAGGCAAGTGTAAATTCTCCTTTAAGTTGTTTCCATAAGATATTGTGTCACTAGAAATGATAAATAACAGAGTAAATGTTGGTTGAATAAATTCAGAACAATTCTGTACCACTACAAGCAAGTGAACTCCATTAAATACTGGGGCTGGGAAATGAAAGCAGAATTAGAAGAATCTTATGAAAACACTCTAGTTTCTTTTGCAATTGGTTTACCTCACTCAGGATGGAATTTTCTAGGTCCATCCATTTGCCTAAGAATTTCATGAATTCATCGTTTTTAATAGCTGAGTAGTACTCCATTGTATAAATGTACCACATTTTCTGTATCCATTCTTCTGTTGAAGGACATCTGGGTTCTTTCTAGCTTCTGGCTATTATAAATAAGGCTGCTATTGTGGGGCAGTGGGCTGTTCTGACAGCCAGGGTCCAGTAGAGCTGCTACCTGAGAACCCCAGAGACCCACTAAGCAGAGTAAATTTGTTCACAAGGCATTCGGTGATAGCTCTTGAGACAATGGCTCAGATTTCTGCCCAAACAACTCACAGCTGCCCCTGCAGGAGATGTGTGCTCTATCAGGCAGACAATGCCTCAAGCTCCCAGCATTCTAGCTGGACCTTACACCCAGTCAACTGACCACAAGCCAGACATGCCACACCCCATACAATAAAATGGGAGGTTTGCCCCCTCCTCTCTCTCTTGCTCTCTCATTCTCTTACTCTTGCCCTCTCTTGCTCTTTTTTCCTCTCTCTTACTCTTATCCTCTCTGCTCTTTGTTCTCTTCTCTTGCTTTCCTCTTCTTCTTTTTTTCTTTCTCTCTCTTCTTCCTCTCCTTTCCTTCTTTTTTCTTAACCAGCATATTTTCTCTTTCCTACAATAAAATAACTCATTTATACATTGCCTCCTTTTTAACTAAGGTGCCATGCAGCAACAGGTCAGCTCCAGGGGAGAGAGAGAGGTCCAGGCCTCAATAGCAGGCCCCTGCCTTTGGAACAACATGCTATGAACATAGTGGAGCATAATTGGAGCATCTTCTGGGTATATGCTGGGTCCTCAGGTAGTATTATGTCCAATTTTCTGAGGAACTAACAAACTTATTTCCAGCTTGCAGTCCCACCAGCAATGAAGGAGTGTTCCTCTTTATCCACATCCTCACCAGTATCTGCTGTCACCTGAGGTTTTTTTTTTTTTTTTTTAGATATTTTCTTTATTTACATGTAAATTTCTCCTTTCCCAGTTTCCCCTCCAAAAAACAAACAAACAAAAACAACAAGAATAAACCCCTGTTGCCTCCCTCTTCCCCATGCCTGCCACCCCACCCTCTCCCACTTTTTGGCCCTGACATTCCCCTATACTGGGGCACAGAACCTTCACAGGGCCAAGGACCTCTCCTCTCATTGATGATCAACTTTGCAATCCTCTGCTAAACACATGCTGCCAGAACAATCAGTCTCACCATGTATAGTCCTTGGTTGGTGGTTGAGTGCCTGGGAGCTCTGAGGGTACTAGCTAGTTCATATTGTTGTTCGTCCTAAGGGGCTGCAAACCCTTCAGCTCCATAGGTCCTTTCTCTAACTCCTTCATTGGGGACCATGTACTCAGTTCAATGGATGGCTATGAGCCTCTACATCTGTATTAGTCAGGTACTGTCAGAGTCTCTCAGGATATAGCTATATTAGGCTGTCATCTGAGTTTTTTATTTTAGCCCTTCTGACTGGTGTAAGGTGGAATCTCAGGGTTATTTTGATTTACATTTCCTTGATGACTAAGGATATTGAAATTGTTTAGCTGTACCCTATTTTTAATAGGATTATTTGGTTCTCTGGAGTCTACCTTCTTGAGTTCTTTGTATATATTGGATATTAGCCCTCTATCAGATGTACATGGTATGCACTCACTGATAAGTGGATACTAGCCCAAAAGCTCCAAATAACCACGATACAATTCACAGACCATATGAAGCTCAAGAAGAAGGAAGACCAAAGTGTGGGTGCTTCGGTCCTTCTGAGAAAGAAAACAAAATACTCACAAGTGCAAATATGGAGATAAAGTGTTGAGCAGAGACTAAAGGAAAGGCCACCCAGAGACTGTCCCACCTGAGGATTCATCCTATATACAGTTACCAAACCCAGACACTATTGTGGATTCCAAGAAGTGCATGCTGATAGGAGCCTGATATGGCTGTCTCCTGAGAGGCCCTGCCAGAGCCTGACAAGTACAGAGGCAGATGTTCACAGACAACCATTGGACTCAGCATGGGGTCCCCAACAGAGGAGTTAGAGAAAGGGCTGAAGGAGTTGAAGGTGTTTGCAACCCCATAAGAACAATAACAGTATCAAACAACCAGATCCCCTAGAACTCCCAGGGACTAAGCCATCAACAACGGAATACACATGGCTTCAGCTGCATATGTAGCAGAGGATGGCCTTGTCATGCATCAATGGGAGGAGAGGTCCTTGGCCTTATGAAAGCTCAATAGATGCCACAGTATAAGGGAATGGAGGGCAGGGAGGTAGGAGTGTGTGAGTGGGTGGAGGAATACCTTCATAGAAGCAGGGAGAGGGAGGATGTAATAGGGTCTTTCCTGGAGGGAGGGAAACCAGAAAAGGGGACAACATTTGAAATGTAAATAAAGAAAATATCCAATAAAAAAAAACATACTCTAGTATCTCTAAAATGGTTGTGGGTACAAAATCATTTTAAAACTACTGATTAGGACTGGGAGGTAGAAGTGAACAGTACCCGAGTGCAATCACCAGAGTGGACGTAAAAAGTAGGATGTAATAGCGCTCCCCAGCATTCCTGCTGTAAGATGGGAGACAGAGGGGAAGAATCTATCAGACACTTAAAAGCTAGTTAGCCTGGAGCATGTGGTAGAGCATACAAGAAAGAGCCTGTCTCAACAAGGTGGACGAAGAGAACCAAATTCAAACAAGTTGCCCTCCAATAATACACAATAGGCCCATGGGTGTATGTATATATATATATATATACATATATATATACATATACACAGAGAGAGAGAGACAGAGAGAGACAGAGAGAGAGACAGAGAGAGAGACAGAGATAGTCAGATAGAGGGACAGAGAGTAATTAAATATTTTTAAATCACACATTGTCATCCACTCTCCAACTCCTAATACATTTTATTAAATAAATAAATAGGGATATAGGGATCTAAATTCTAATAGTAAGCTGAGCATGTCACTTTGGAGGCTTCACCAGAAACTACCTGCTTCAGGCCAGCATGCCAGGGCTCAGTTTCCAGAATCACTACTGAACAAGTGTTCCGTTACCTCTGTGTGTTTCCTCCTCAGTATCTTCAAGTTAGACATAATAACCAACCTTGACACAGACTATTGTATCAAATAGTCACTGCCAAGTTCCTAAGACATTGCAGGTACATGCATGAATACACCTAAAATCTATATGGGAAGTCACTATAGTTTACTTTTACACCTTTTTTTCAATGCCGGGGACTGAACCTAGAACCTCATTCAACCTAGGTTAGGGCTCTACCACTAAACTACACCACCATCATATTTTATTTCTTTAATGGAAAGTGTTTCATGTACACGTGTCACACTTAGTGATCTATGCAGAACTCATATGCTGAAGTCCTACTCCACCACCTCAAAGTATAACTGCATTTGGAGATAGGGTCTTCACAGGTGTAAATAGGTTAAGATGAGGTCTAGAAGTAAGGCCTTCATCGAAATGCTGGTGTCCCTATAGGAAAAGAAAATTTTCACATAGCCAGACATGTGTGAAAGGAACTTAATTAACTCCTCCCTGAGTCTCATCCTTATGGGGACAGACACACATCCCACTGATTCTCCAAATGCTGCCTAATACGTTGCTTGAAAAGGCATTAAAATGACAGTGACTTAATACTACTAGTTTCTTTTTTCCCAAACTAACAGCCTTCGAGAGAGTCAATAAAAGGCTGAAAGCTGAGAGGCATTGGTAGTTTAGGATCTGTGGGAGGACAGCCACCTCCACTTTGCTAATTCTGCACTGGACTTTAATTTGTAGACATTTTCTCTGTGTCTTGGTTTCTCTTCTGTTGCTGTGATAAGATAGTGACCAAAAGCAACTTGAGCAGTAAAATGTTCCTTTCCGCTTAAACTTCCCAAGCTATCCTTGAAGGAAGCCAGAGCAGTAACTCAAGACAGGCACCTGCAGACTGGAACTAATGCAGAGCACAGAGTAAGCCTGCTCACTGCATCGTATTCCATGACTCGCTTTGCTTGCTTTCCCATACAATCCAGGACCACTTGCCCAGGGGTTGTACCACTCACGGTGATCTGGGCCTCCATACATCAATCATAAATCATTACAGCAACCCACAGATTTGCTTACAAGCCAATCTAATGAAGGAAATTTCTCAACGGAGGTTCTCTTCTAAGGTGACTACAGTTTAGGTCAAGTTGACAGAAATGAAGCAGCTTACTTAGCCTTCTTAGTCTCTCTTCATGTAGGATCCACTACAGGTGACTCCTCTAGAGGGGCTGCCTGCCTTGCTCTGCCTTTTAAGGTTTGGGAGATGAGCTATACTGGAAAGACGAGGTGTGTTCCCGAAACTTGATCAAGAGGCCTTGGGGTTACAGACTTCTCTACTAAACACCACTACAGTCTCACAGCTCCCCTCAGCCAGCTCTTTGGAGGTCAGTTCTCACTAACTTAAGACACCCCTGCTCTCACTTTCTTCACTTTAAAGCAGTAGAGCCAAGTGATATCAACAAGATGATAGATTTGTAAGAAACCCAGTAGAGCACAGCTGTCCTCTGAAACCTAGAAGAACCCTTCTCCATTCTGTGTATCCTTTAGTTCAGAGACCGCTAGAGAGACTACGCCCCAAATTAATACTCATGTAAAGCTATACGAGCGCTGAAGTAGTAGACAAAATTATCAGAAAGTTTCCTAGGGACTATTTATTCTGTCCTGACAACAGCAAAATGGCAGCCCTGTATTTACCTGGTCTAGCTTGCAGTGCATACTGGGGATTGAGGGATGAAGCAACAACTTGGATTTATCTCTAAATTTATGACATGCCATTTAAGTTATAAGTGCATTAATTACACTTTGGTTTTCTCTTTGTCTGGTTTTAAGACAGGATCTGGTCTGGAATTCAGGCTGAAGTGATCCAGGCACTATGCCCATTTCTATCCATTGAAGTGACAAATTAATATGTGAGTTGCCAGTCTTTTAAAAAAAATGGCATTTACTAGGTTAGCTGCCCTTTAAGGTAGCATAATCCTATAGAATGAACACTTACTTGAAATCATGATAAAAAAAATAATAAAAGTTTGCAAATCTCTTCTAAAAAAAACTAAGAAAACATCAGGTATGGATATGTTAACTTTTCACTAATAGTTTTTTTTTCCTAGGTTGGGATATAAATCTCTTTCAGAGAATCCAACTTTCACTATATTTTATAAAGAATAATAATTAGTATCACTAGAGGGAGACAGCTTGTAAAAAATCAGTTATATGGCAGACTAGAAAATTCTTCTAGTTCTTAAAAATAAAGCAAGGAGCCTGTTGAGAAGATTCCGTTCTTAAGATCACTGACTGCTCTGTCAGAGAACCTGGGTTCATTTCTTACCTTCCAACTACCCAAACTAATTTTAGAGGATCCAATTTCTTCTTCTGACCCCCAATGACAAGAGGTATATATACATGTGCACCGACATATGTGCCGGCAAAGCACTCAGACACAAAATAAAATTTAAAATTTAAAAGTCTAAAAGCAATTTAAAGAATAAAGCAAAGTTGCTGTATATCTTGTAAATTTAAATAAATATACAAGCATTATTGAACAATGAATCTGCCCTTTCTCAAGCATTATAGAGGCCGAATTAAAAGTTACAAATGGAAATCTGTCAAACTCTAGCAAACTGTTTCCATGTAACTATGAGACAGAGCCAAGTGTGACAGGGCAGACACGTTTGTAACCCCAGAACTCAGGGTGAGGTGCAGCGGATCCTAGGCCAAGCCACTTTGGCTACACAGCAGGTTAGAGACAACCTGAGCTACATGAAACCATATTTTAGACAAATAAATTTTTAAAAACAGAAAATTTCACTATCTCAGGACAATAAAATCAAAAAATCTTTACAAAGATTGTTTCTAGGCCTGTAGATGTAACTCAATGGTAGAGCTCTTGCCCAGAATGCACAAGTCCTGTATTGACTCCCTCGTGCCACAAAGAAGAAAAACTGTGTCTAGACTGTGTCCAGGTTGTGTTTAGGTGCTCAAGAATCTGATTTTGCACACAATAGCCCAACTAACCTAAGTCTCTCTCCCAATTGAAGGGGTCAAATTTAAGGTATCAATTTAAAATGGGATACACAATTTTGAAATCTGGGTTTAAATGGTTTGTGTGTGTGTGTGTGTGTGTGTGTGTGTGTGTGTGTGTGTATGAA
>JADRCD010192679.1:1581-12559 GCA_019843815.1 Montemys delectorum | reverse complement strand
AGGAAGGCTCTCTGGAGCCTAGAGAAAGCTATCCAGAGAGGTCTGTGTTTCATTCCACGCTAATGTTTCCTCACCTCTGCTCACTCTTTACCAGAGAAGTGTGTGACTTGTGTCCCAAGGTTCTGTCTGCCTGTCCCTGAGGCCACAGTCCAACTCCCCCTCTGGCCTTTCACGCGCCACCTGTGTCCAGGTAGTTTCCTCTTGACCTCAGCTCTTCATTAGCCACAGAGATGAAAAACCAAACCAACAAACAAAAAACCCTAGCTATCCCTAACAGGTAGGAGCCAGACTAAGAACAATATGTGTAACAGACAGGTCTGGTCTGGCCCCTGGGAACCCGTGTAGCCCTGCCTTTTCACGTCCCTTGCTCTCCCTGAGCCAGGGTGCCCTTGACTGTAAAATGAGGCCACCGTCCCCTTACTTTTTTTCATCGCTCTGACAAAAGCGTCTAAGGGAAGGGGGTGGGGCTACTCTGGCTCACAGTTTGAAGAAGTGCTGTCCATCACAATAGGGAAGCTACAGCAGTGGGAGGGGCCACAAATCGGGATGTCTAGGGAGATGGCTGCTGATGCTCTGCCATCTTTCTCCTTTCTCACTTTTTTATTCTGTCTCGAACCCAGATCTCAGGGCAGTGGCAAGCATATGGGGCGGGGGGAAGGGGGAGCTTGTCTCACCTCTCAGTTAAACCTCTCTGAAAGCACCTCCAAGTCACACCCAGCAGCGTATTTCCTGGGCGACTCTAAATCCAGTCAAACTGGTCATGATGATTAGCCTTCACACTCTTGCACAGGACTTGGATTGTGAACACAACAGAGGATACGAGAATGCACTGAAGAAATGATATGCTTCCTGCCCCTACCCAACAGTGGATTCTCTCAGTTATGAGTGAACCTACGTTCTCCATCTCCCTCGTCCCCTCCCATGATGATACTCTAGTCTTTCATTCCGTAGCATCCCTTAGCCTCTGTCTGAGTGCTCCATCCCCTCCCCCCAGCAGCAAAGCAGTAATGGAGTCAGAGTCAAATACAATCGAGTGGTGGTGGTTGTAGTGCCGGTTGTGTGTAGTGATCTGGCTTTCTCCCTCCCTCTACGAGTATTTTCCAGCAGGATATGCAACAAGCCTACAAGGTCTGGACATCTACCCACCATCCTTCCCTTACCCAGAACTTCTGTCCCATGAAGCTGTGCCTTCATCTGCTTGTCTGGCTCCCACCTGGACCACTACAGGGACCAGAGCATGTGGTCCTCCCCTTCTGTTTTCTCCTTCTGGTACAATGACCAACATGTGCTTGTGAACAGAAATAGGTAATCCCTCTTTTGAACATTTGTTTCCATGCACTTCCTCCCCAAAACTTAGATTTTTTGTTATTGTTGTTGTTTTTGTTTTTGTTTTTTGAGACAGGGTTTTTCTCTATAGCTCTGGCTGTCCTGGAACTCACTCTGTAGACCAGGCTGGCCTTGAACTCAGAAATTTGCCTGCCTCTGCCTCCCAAGTGCTGGGATTAAAGGCATATGCCACCACTGCCCAGCTGGATCAAATTTGGACTCCTTATTGCAGGTCTTGATCCCCATGGTTAAAGGTTTTTGTGTTATATGTCTCTGACCACCAAGGAGCTCCTGGTTTTAGCCATTTGAATAGTCATTCTCTGAGTTAGGTCCAAAGTCTGCCACAACCCTACCCTTCTCCCCTCCCCCCTCCCCCCCTCCCCTCTGCTGACCGCATTTGCTTTTCTGCCATCTTGCTTCTTTCTATCCCCCAAGAGATAGCCTTGGCAGTCTGATCCCCAGTAAATCTTTCTTTCTGTCCATGGAGTGGCCCAGCTCAGTGGCTTTGCTGTTCCCCTGCTTTACATTACCCTCTTTCTTGGGTTCTACTTGGCTGAGCTAGGCCAGCAGGCACACAGTGAGTGCTCAGGAAATGGCTTCCAAGCTGAGCTTTGCAGGCTACACACCATCTGTGCACAGCACAGCACCTTGATATCCAGCAGTGCTGCTGATAGTTGCAGGTTTCCACCAGAGAAGACCCCTCAAACACTAAGGTCTTTATTAGCTGACCAAAGATTACACTGGCTGTTCAGGATTCTAGTGTAACTCTAAGCCTTTCTCAGAATGAGCCTTTAAGCCTAAAAACCATGTTCTGGGTTGGCATACCTCAGTTAGCAAGAACAGTTAGCTAGAAGCAAAAACTACAGAAGCCAAAAAGCAAGGTTAGCACATTTAGAGACTTTCCCAGAACTACGGACTTTGATGGACTGGGTCTTTGTTGTAGTTTTTGGCAGGTGGTGCTACCTGTGTGCTGAGTTTTACAGCCTGAATAGTACTTCCATCATGGAGTCGGTTGTGCTAAGGTCTAGGGCCCTACTAAGGTCTAGGGGTTTGTCACACTGATGATATCTCAGCAGGGCTGGGCTGGGAAACGCATCTCTAGGATACATACACCTTAGGCTTCTCAGCCCCTGAAAGGGCTATTCCAGGACAGCATCTCTCCTACGTTTCTTCCATCCTAAGGGAGACTGCATAGTGCCTGGCAATATGTAAGGATAAGGTTGAAGATAACAAAGACGCTCACAGTCAGCCTAGTGAGCTATGTGGGGGAAAGCCAGTGTTTGCAATCGCAGAAAAAACCTGATCCCACACAGGCCCATAGCAATGTCTGGGGCATCTGCTAGCTCTCCCATACACAGGCCTCAACTGGTTCTTTCTTTGTCCGGTGTCTCATGGCCACGTTGCCCCAAGACTGTCTTAGTTTCTACTGCAAGTCACTGGGGGCCTAATGGGTCTTCTACTAGAGGCTCACTTCTGAGCCTCTGAGGTGGGGATGGAAGATTTCTCAGTGTGGGAAGAGGCAGCCACCCTCACTTTGCCTCTGAGGTGCTCCTGGGGCCTCTCCTGTCATTGTAGATGGTTATGTCAGAAGGCCTCAGTTGGGCCTTCCTGGGGAGTTTGGCTGGCTGGGGGAAGCATGAGGGTAAGGAAGGCAAGATTCTGCACACATATGCACATGGTGGGCATTAAGATGGACTGGGGGTCCCTGGAAGGTGGTTTGGAGTACAGGAGCTTCTCTTTGCTGATTGGGCTAGCTCTGTAGTTGCTGATGCTGAAGGATTTCAAGACTGCTTGGAGTGTTTTTTTTTTTCTGGCTCATTCATTTTTGCTGCCTTCTGCCTTTCTCTGATCTTCAGTTCAAGTTTATATGAGAGAGAGAAGAAGAAGAAGAAGAAGAAGAAGAAGAAGAAGAAGAAGAAGAAGAAGAAGAAGAAGAAAGAAGAAGAAGAAGAAGAAAGAAGAAGAAGAAGAAAGAGAGAGAGAGAGAGAGAATCAGAATGGCTCAGGTAGGAACTAGGGTGACATAGATACCCCACAAAGTCCTGGGGCACTCTGTGGGAAGCAGGGAAGCTGGGAAAAGAGCCCCTCTTACACCCTCAGTTCCACCCAAGGCCTTCTTCTGACGGTTTTGTTTTTTTTTGTTTTGTTCCTGTTTGGGGGACAGGGTCTCACTGTCTGTCCTTGGATGGCTTTCAACACACTGTGTAGACCAAGCTGCCCTCAAACTCACAAAGATTTGCATTGTTTTTTAGACATGCAAAGGCAAAGTGAGTCATGGGAGCAACAGAGTGAAGAAGAAAGCGTTCCAGATTTGGGGTTAGAACAGGTTTCTAATCCCAGCATGGAGACGCGATGACTGTTCCCCTCCATCTTCAACTCCAGGCTCTTTTAGCATCTGTTTTTTTTTTTGTTTGTTTGTTTTGTTTTGTTTTGTTTTGTTTTTTAATCAAACTGGTAGGTTAACAGTGGAGTTTTACAGACCTGCTGACAGCCTCACCTTTGGTGGGGATTGGTTCAGAGCTGCAGGAGTGCATCTGGCTGTCCTGGAACTCACTTTATAGAGCAGGCTGGCTTCAAACTCAAGAGATCTACCTGCCTCTGCCTCCCAAGAGCTAGTGTTAAAGGCACACACTGCCACCACTACCACCCAGTTTGGCTTTGGTGTTTTAAAAGCTCACACCATTCCCAGTTAGCTCTCTCTGCCTCATGCTTATGGATCAAGATGTGAGCTCTCAGCTACTGCTCCAGCACCATGCTCACCTGCTGCCATGCTCCTCAACACGATGGTTATAGACTCTAACCCTCTAGAACCATGAGCTCTAAATTAAATGTGTTCTTTTATGAGTTGCCTTGAACATGGGATTTTGTCATTGCAGTAGAAAAGTAAGACATGGCTGTCTGACAGCTTCTTATGCAGGAGTGTCATGGCCCCTGTGTTCTTCCCAACCACCCATTTATCCTATCAATCTTGAGCAACATTAGTTGACCCAATACTGCCTCTACTTAAAAGGATCCCTTCTCTTTTCCTAGTCCTTGACTCTCACAATTATTATCCCAGGCTCAGTTCAGGCTTGCTCTCAGCATCTATTTGTCCACAGGTCCGGCTTGACTGACCTTAGAGATGCCATCATGTCCATCATTATTTTTGTGACTCCCATATCTGCACCTGAGATCCTGGAAGCCCTGCTCACATTCCTTCCATCCCTCCTCTAGAATCTGTCTCCCCTAACCACATTCTCCTGGTTTAAGGGTTCCTTAGGATGGATCGCTGATTCAGGAATACCACTTGGCAAGACCCTGAGCTTTAGCCTTGCTTCCTCTTAGAGGAGCAACTGTGCTTGTTGCTGTTTGGAGCAGCGGTGGAGGTAGCTGAGCAGCAAATGATGAAATGTGCAAAGTCTGCCAAGGATTCAAAGGCATAAAGCCAAGAGGAGCTAGGTCCAAACTGAAGGGTGGGATGGGTGCCAGCTTAGCTGGGATGGACAAATTGTGCCACCTGCATTTGGGAGAGGGAAGGCTTATGCAGGCTGGAAAAAGTAGGTCAGGTCTACAGAGGGATGATATGGACTGAACCCCAAAAGCAAAAACAGAAAGTGGCTAAGGAAATGGGAGGAAGACAGGTAGGGGCATCTTGATAAAGCAGTTCTCAACCTGCCTTCTCATCGGAGTCCCTGAGAGCTAATTTGGCTCAACTGAAAATGAATGAAAATATACTTAGACCCTGATTCCCAGAAAATTACACATTCATCAGTTTGGGGTGAGGCCCAGGAATTGATAGCATTTAATATTTCACTTGTACTTAGTGATTTCTTGGCAATCTTTACCGTGCTATTGGAAATTATTTTTAATTTGTAATACAGTTCAAGGAGTCGAGACTTGGAACGGAGAGAAGTCCTCACCGTTGGAATCTGGCTCCCTACTCCCTGGCCAGGAAAGATGCCCTGAACGGCCTATCTCTTCCTTCCTCTGCTGGAGAATGGTCACAGTAATGTTGCCGGCACCTTCCAAGGCTGTTTTGTGGCTCTGTGAAATAATGCCTTTGCATTGAGTGCCAACCCACTGGGCATCGGTCCTATTAAATGACTTCCCAGATGGATCTAATATATGTCCAGGGCTGAGGGCCTCAGTACAAGGCATGGGCAAAGAAGCTCAGGGAAAATGGCCTAACTGGGGACTTAAATATTGGTGACAATTATCAGAGGAAGGGGAAACTAAAACTCCAGGTGAAGACTAATTCTGAAATTGTCCTATCAAGCATAAGTGAAGCCCATGTTTGGGGGTTTGAGGGTGAGCAATGATGTGAAGAACGTGAGGATATTCAAGAATACGGTGCTTGGGCAGTCTTGAGTGAAGGGAAGGAGATTGGGTTTGGAAAACAGTAAGCTCAAGAGGACTGGGAAGTTGCAAAAATAGGGGCAGGGTAAGAGTTTGAGAGGAGGCATAAAGGTAAACAGAATTAGATTTAATACCTTAGTGGACATAAGATCTTAGAGAGATCAAGGAAAGAACATGAATAAGCTCTCCAGACTAAAGATCGCTCCTATGTTGGTTGAGATTATATTCAACTAAGTATAAGTGGCTTAAACACAATTCAAGCTTATTTCTCTACTAGTTAAAAGTCCAGAAGTAGCTGGGCAGTGGTTGTACACACCTTTAATCCCAATAATCAGGAGGCAGAAGCAGGCGAATCTCTGAGTTCAAGGCCAGCCTAGTCTACAGAGTGAGTTTCAGGACAGCTAGGGCTACACTGAGAAACCCTGTCTTGAAACAAACAAGTCAAGATATAAACAGTGTAAAACTGTTACGGTGTTTTGGTTCCACAAAGTCTGTGGAGCTCTAGGCTCCTGCCATCTCTCTTCTTATGGAACTAGTTACAGGTACTTGGGGTCCAGCATCCACATATGGAGAAAGGATGGAGGGAGATGGAAAGGGGGCTAGAGGTGTTCTTCTGTTGATAAAGTACTTATGTAGCATTTGTGAAACGCTGGGCTTGGTCCCGTCCATTGCATAAGTGGTTCGTGGTGCCATACATCTGTATCTCCAGAATCAAACAGAGGCAGTAGGATCGGAAGTTCAAGGTCATCTTGCCTGCATTGTCTGGCATAAATAAGACTCTGAAAGAAAAGGCAAGATCTGGGGTCTCTGGAGAAGACGTCCATAGCCACTTTCATCTTTATGTTTTGTTTTGTTTTGTTATGTTTTGTTTTTCTGAGACTAGGTTTCTCTGTGTAGCTCTGGCTGTCCTGGAACTCACTCTGTAGACCAGGCTGGCCTCGAACTCAGAAATCTGCCTGTCTCTGCTTCCCAAGTGCTGAGATTAAAGATGTGCGCCACCAACCGCCCGGCAGCCACTTTCATCTTTTAACTATACTCTTGCTAAAGAAATGTTCTCGTAGCTGTACTTATTTGCAAGAAAAGCCAGAAAATCTAATCTCTATATTCTAAGTAGGCTTGTATCAGCTAGACTTCTATGATACGCCTTGTGATAGAAGCAGTACCTGTTTCCTATAAAAGAGAGGAATCTGAAGGTTAGGGGTCAGGTATTAGAGAAGCACTAATAGTCTCCCCAGTCTCCTCGTTTCTTCAAATGATGGATTTGAATCATAGAGTTGACTGGGGAAAAACAATTTTTTAAAAATACATCAATCTAGAAACCTGAATGCAGAGCCATGGGTTTTAAGACAGACAGAAATTCCAAGACAGCCCTGAGATCTCTGCATCCTGCGATACACACCCACCTAATCCCTTCCCTGTGGATAGGAGTATGGAACACATGTGAGTTCTCAAGAGAACATTTAGAGTAGCAGAGAGGAGATTCGAGGGAAATGTAGGGAGATGCTGAGCACAGGCATGGTTCATGAAGGGGAGGCAGCCAGACACACGAGAAAAGTCTCAGCACAGCGCTCAGTCTTCCCTGAACTGGCTCCTGCCTCCCTCTCTAGAGTCTTCAGTTGGTCACGTCCCGTAATATCTTGACCCAGCTCTACCAAACAGCTCCAGACTTGCTGGTTTCATCTCTATAACATCTGGCGACATGTCCTTTGCCAGCTCCCATTACAATGACTTCCTACCTAAGCCTCCGATCTTAAATCATTCATTGATTTATCACTAACCCAACAAGGACTGTTGGATGCCTCTTTGTAGTTCTTACATGTTACCCCAAGCCCCACTCCCTCATATTTTTAGACATTCACAGTTGATAATGAGTTTGTCTCCCTTGCAAGCTTCTGGAAGGCCAGCCACACAGCAGATAGTCTTTTTTTTTTTTTTTTTCGAGACAGGGTTTCTCTGTGTAGCCCTGGCTGTCCTGGAACTCACTCTATAGACCAGGGTGGCCTTGAACTCAGAAATCCACCTGTCTCTGCCTCCCAAGTGCCGGGATTAAAGGCGTGCGCCACCACCACCCAGCTAGCAGATAGTCTTTGTAGCCATGAAATGTAGCACAATTCCTAGTATGTTGTGAACTCTCACGTATGTGGGCAGCAGATTTTAAAGAGATCCCTCAAGAGCTGATAGCAAGAGAACATTTATTCCCCGGGCTGGTAGACGGAGCGGGAGGACAGATGTGGAGAGGGAAGCTTTAAGTGGAGACTCAATTATAATCAGGTTCCACTGTCGACATCCAGGAAAGATGAATTTTGACACTTTTAATAAGCAAGCTCTGGTGAACATTGGTTTAGACAGTGAGTAATGTGATCTTGATAACTAAGATGATAGGGTACAGGTGAGTCCACGCATGTTTCTTTCCAATGTAAAATGACTGAACTGATAAGAAGAAAAAACAAAGGCAATAATAAATCTGTCACTCAATCCATAAATTAATCTCAAGTCTCAACTGCAGTAAGGGACTATCACATTCTAAGTAGAACTGCAGGGTCCTTTTACATAGGCTTGCTCTCCCAGCCTCTACCCCATTCAAGTCCATTTATTTTAGCAAATATTTTTTTTTTAGATTTACTTTATTTATTTTATGTTTATGAGTACACCGTAGCTGTACAGATGGCCATGAGCCATCATGTGTGTGGCTGCTGGGAATTGGATTTAGGACCTCTGCTGGCCCGTGGCCCCCACTCACTCCGGCATAATTCACTGTAGCTGTCTTCAGACACACCAGAAGAGGGTGTCAGATCTCATTGCGGGTGGTTGTGAGCCACCATGTGGTTGCTGGAATTCGAACTCAGGACCTTCAGAAGAGCAGTCAGTGCTCTTCCCCGCTGAGCCATCTCGCCAGCCCCTTATTTCAGCAAATATTAATTAATGACCTACTATGTGCCAGAATACTTTTCTCTACAGTGGCCAGGCATTGGAAAGGCAACTTTGAACAGGAAAAATTCTATACTAATGGACAGAAAAACCAATTTAGGTGGATTCAACGTGGACTGAACCATTTTAATCGTGATGGAAGCAGTTGCAGGAGCCACCTTCGGCCTCTTAGGTTATCCTTCCTCCACTACCTCTGATTCCTCAGACGTAGCCATAGGGGACAGGTCTGTAGATCCATCTCTGGTTGGCAGTATCTCTTTTGAAGCTTACAGACCCCTAAGCTATGTGATCACATCTCAATGCGTGACCTCCACAAGACTGTGGCTCAGTCTGCACTGGGGTTCCTAACCAAATACAATGGGATCTCAAAGTGTTGTGAGAATTCAACCCCGCTGGAAGGGAGCCTTTCTCAGGAAGGTCTTAGGAAATGAGTCGGAGCTGGCTCGTGGAGGATGGGTGTACACAGGGTCTGGTGTGAGCAAAGGCTCAGGATCCATAAGCTGGGCATGTGTTTGAAGAGCTGAAAGACCACAGGCGCTGAAGTAAAAGATACCGGTGCTGAGCAGACATGACTTAGAGGTTTGGTAAGAGCTTTAGTCTTCATCCTAAGGCAATGGGTAGCAATTGATGGCTTTAAGTCGGGATGAAACATTTAAACTTTTACTCCATTAGGTTGACTGCAGCATGAAAGGTGGGAGGGATACGGAGAAGATATGGAGATTGTCCAAGTAGAAATAATTATTAATAAATAAATCCTGGTGTTGGATTTGCTACCCGCCCCAATGGTTTACGTTCCCAAATGAAAGACACACACACAACCTTTATATTTAAATATCCCTTAAACAGCACAATGGCCGGGCCACTGCCTAACGCCCACTGCTGCTAGAACCTACCTCCCGCTGATAACTCTGAGTTACTACTTACTAAATTCTGTGTTCTATCTTGGCTGCTCTGGACCCACCTGGCTCACTCTCTGGGCCGCAGTCTCCCAGCTCCCTCACAGGGTGGCTACACTTCTCTGCCCCCGCACTCTTCTCAGGAATGGCGTGGTGGATCTCCTCCCCTTCCTGGTCCCAAGCCCCGGAAATCCTAAAATCCCACCTCTGTCTGCACTCCTCAGCTATTGGCTGTTGGCATCTTTTTTTTTTTTTTTTTTTAACCAATCAGAGTCAACTGGGGGCAGATTCCCAGAAGCAACCTGCAGATACTCTCGTGCCAACAGTTTTCTGGGGAGCATAATTAGTATTCGTAATACAAGCAGCTACAGTCCAAGTAGTAGAAAGGCTGATAAGTATCCAGGGAAGGGGAAGGAGAGAGGTGCATAGACTCAAATAGACAGAACTTGAAACTTGATTGCTTAGTGGGGTGTGATGGTGAAGGGAGATGGGGATCTGAGGCTTCAGGCCACCTGCACTCACAGGCACACACACCCCACATGGGCACACAAGCGCACGTAAGCAAAAGACATTGAAAAGAAACTGGATGGATATATGGAAAATACTGGCAAAACGTGTGTATTTGAGGAAACAGTTGAGGAGTTACGTATTTATTAAGTTCTTTGTGTCTCAGACAGAGACCAAGTGCAAAGATTCCTGGAAAGGTGGTATTCTCAGTGGGTAGGAAGAGACCAGAAAGATGGAATGCTCATGGGGGATAGGAAGAGACAATCCCCCTGTGTTGAAGGATAAACCCCTTCACCTTATTTTATAAGTTAGCAGGCTTCATGGCTTATTAAGGTCTGAGTCAGTTTATGAAGGAACAGGCTGGCTCAGCTAGCTGCTGAACCCCCAGGGCTCCTACTACAGGCACTTCCTTGGTCAGGAAGCTTCCAGAGTTGCAGGTTGCTCGGCTGTGTCTGCTCTCCCCCACAACATCTCTATAAATATATAAGTTAAGGGAACACAGTTGCTCTCAACCAAATGGTTCTAGTCTCATCTTTAGATGCCTCCATCAATATCTGTGAATCAGAGTCTAGAAAAGAGACTAAAAAAGCCATCTTTATTTAGGATGCAGAGGAGAAGGAGAGAGAGCCGTGAAGTACCAGGAATAAGCGGCTGCTCTTGTCTTTCCCTCCTGAGGCGGCCAGAGGAAGTGGACTTGGAATCCAGATGCAGAGCTGATTCGGGGGGGGGGTGGGGAGTGTCTTCCTTTCTACTCCCACTCCTGGGATGTTCAGCAATATCTGGGGGCATTTGGGGTTATCCTGACTAGTGGTATGTGGGTGTGGCTTGTTTCTGGTTCTAGTAGGCGGGTGCCAAGGATGCTGTTACAGGCCTGCAATGCAACGACTCCACGTGGAACCCTATCTGAAAGTCATGGTGCCAATGGTGAGATGCTCTGAGTTGTTGGAAGGATTTAATTTCTTGTGCAAGTGTGCAGGTGTGAATCT
>JADRCD010192675.1:9319-69952 GCA_019843815.1 Montemys delectorum | reverse complement strand
CCCCCCCCCCCCCACACACACACACAGGCATACCACTTTTACTTGGGTGGTATCCATCAGCTGATGATGCCACCGGAGCGCTATCAAATACGTCACTGTTCTTTCTTGGTTTGTTTGGTTCTAGTTTTTGAGGCAGAATTCCTCTATGTAATTTTGACTGTCCTGTAAGTTGTTATGTAAGCCCTGAACTCACAGAGATCTGTCTCCCTCTGCCTCCCAAACGTAAGGATTAATGGCATGGGCCACTACACCCAGCTATTTGTCTTTAGAGACAGGATCTTGTGAAGTCCAGGCTGGTCTCCAACTCAAGGTATCAAAAGATTGATCTTGAACTTCTCCTGCTTCCACCTCTCCAGTGCTAGGGTTACATCCATGTGCCATTATCCCTGCTTTTGTGTGGTGTTAGGTATCAAACCCATGGTTTGAGTTTATAAACACTCTACCAACTGAGCTATATCCGCAACCCTGAAACATCACTTTAAAATCCTAGCATTCCCTAAAGTCTCATGTTAATTCATTAGACTGTATGTGAGATTTATTACTGAATGTGATGCAGTGGGGTGTGGGGAGCAAAGTAGACTACAGTCTACCACTTTCCCTGGGGACTATAATTGGGGACATATGTGCCCCATAGCCATCAGGGATGAACTGGCTCTCAGTTACCATGTCTTTCAATTCATCCATATTA
Source organism: Montemys delectorum (assembly GCA_019843815.1). Taxonomy (NCBI): domain Eukaryota; kingdom Metazoa; phylum Chordata; class Mammalia; order Rodentia; family Muridae; genus Montemys; species Montemys delectorum. The sequence goes on along the minus strand of JADRCD010192675.1, from coordinate 69,264 downwards.
AACTTGGTAAAGCCCCACTCCTTTGAGGCGTGGATCTTCTAGAGGCCAGAGAACTTGAACTTACCTCTACAAAAGGCCTTAACCATGTTCTTCATTGTGAAACTTTTTTTTCTTTCTTTTCTTTTCTTTTCTTTTTTTTTTTCCAAGACAGGTTGTGTAGCCCTGGCTGTCTTGGAACTCACTCTGTAGACCAGGCTGGCCTCAAACTCAGAAATCCTCCTGCCTCTGCCTCCCAAGTGCTGGGATTAAAGGCGTGTGCCACCACTGCCCGGCTTCCTCGTTGTGAAGCGATGCAGATGAGCATGATGACCAGGCCTCAGTGGATCCTGGCCACTGTCCTGGAGCTTCCCAAAGGCACCATGCATATTTGTCTAAAGCCTGGACTGGGCAGAGTATTGAGGTCAGAGACAGAAATAGCCCCTAGAAAATTGCCTCCAAGATCCCTTAGGGAACCCCACACAGGTAGCAGGTTGAACATGCTAACATGCAGGCTGCTGTTTATAGCCATTACATACAGGCCTCTGTGAAGAACGATGGAACGGGCGGCCAGCTCAGCTGCAGTAGTCATGTTTGTTTCTTTTGTTTGTTTGTTTGTTTGTTTTTGGAAACAAGGTCTCTCCATATTCCTGGCTGTTCTAGAACTCACTTGGTAGACAAGGCTGGCATTGAAGAGTGCCAGGATTAATGGCGGTGCCACAGGCCTGCCTTCATGTTCCTTTCTTAATGCAAAAGGCAGTCATTTCTTAAAAGATCCCCCAAAGTCTTAACACTTTCAAAATTATTCAAAAATATGAATGCAGAGTCTTCTCTGAGACTCACCTGTGCGTCTCTATAAAATAAAATAAAAGTTACTTACTTATATAATGGCACAGAGTAAATATTTCCATTCCAAAATAGAGTGCTGGGCATGCAGGGAAGATCAGACCAATGGCTGGAAAGGTGACTCAGTCGGCAAAGTGTGCTGCAAAAAAACAGGCCAAAGCAAGACTGAAACCCAGGAGGCCAGCAGTCCATGTGTGCAGTCTGAAGTCATGATGGAATCCTCTGGGTTCTAACACTGTGAGCAGCCATGGCCCCAGCCTTGTCACCAGCAGCACCTGCACCTTTTCTCTTGGGTCAGCGCCCTTCTCTGCCTGCAACTTTCCTCAGCAGATGTCCCACAGCCCTAGAACCTCCAATACCTACTGCAGTTCACATCATCAAGCAATGGGTTCCCAGGACATTCATCTAGGGAAGCTGACCCTGCTCTACCTTGCCTGACCTTGAAGACTTCCTGGAACCCTGCTATACACTTCCGTGGTACCATGCTCTCACATTATGTGTGCCTATAGATCTAACACCATGTAGGTACCACCATGTTCCACTGTGGCTTCAAGATGTAGTCTATCCATCCCCTTTCTATTACAGTTGCAGTGCCTTCTGTACACACTAGTGGCCCAACCCGGAACACCTGGGAAAGCAGTATCTGGTTAGGTTCTGTTTTCAAACAGTGAACATTTTCAGTGGCATTCTTAATTTAGACTCTCAAGTTTGAATTTTCACAGATTGTCTGTGGATAGGGTGTTGCCTGAAGGACACTTTTCCTATGGCCCTGCTCCCTCTAAAGCTGGGTAAGACTAGTAAGCAGTAACCATGAATACAGCCCAAATACTATGTTGTCATGACGTTTCCTCCACCCCAAAACTAGTCCGTTACTAGTTAATTCAGCCCCAGGCAAGTTTGAAGTGGAAACTTCCAGTTCTTTGGAAAGTTAGTTATGTCAAGTGATGGTTTGCTGGGGCACACAGGTGAAAGGACGTCTTGCCAAAGCATACATGTGAAAGACTGTTTTCCTGAAGCAGACGCAGGTGAAAGGATGCTTGGATATAGCAGACACGTGAAAGGACGCTTGATGAAGGAGTATAAATACGACCCCACAGACAGCGGGGGACGAGCACTGAGCCGTGGTTTGGTTTGTTCCACGTTGCCATTCTTTGCTAAAGACAGGCATGTGTTGGTTTACATAATGTTATTGAGCTCAACTTGTGGTAACACTGCCATTGAGAGAAACTCGACTAAGAACTGCTCCTGAGGTTTCTGCAGCAGCTTGCCACCTGTGTGCCCTTGCCTTAGGCCGCTTGTCGAGCCTGGCAGTTTCTTCAGGATTGAACTACAGCTGCCTAGTGTCTGCCTGCCTAGAGGACTGCTCTGCAGCTGCTGAGTCGTATTTGGTGTTTGCTGTGGGACTGAACTGCTGCCAAAGATCGAGCTCGTTCTCAAAGGACTACTGCTGAACAGGTCCAGTTCCCCCACATCCTAATAACTTTTCTCTTCTACTACCTCTGCTGGGTGGTGGGCTAGAGGAGAGGCTGAACCCTTATTAAAAGTAGGTTGCAAAAAATGTATGCTTGCACAAGTTCTCTGGGTATGGCAGAGTGCAGCCAGAGTGTAACAAGAATGGTGCTACCATGTTTCCCTCTGAAACTCAGTGAGCCAGTAGTTACTGTTTACATCAGGATGCTGGGCCTCCAGACTCACACCATAATGATTTACAAAGCTCTGTTTAGAGCATTCCAGGGGGCTGGAGAGATCCTATGCCCTCTTCTGGTGTGTCTGAAGACAGTGACAGTGTACTCACATAGATGAATAAATAAATCTTAAAAAAAAAAAAAAAAAAGAATTAGTATAGAGCATCCTAGGATTGTTCTTGCCAAACTCTTCCACTCCTAACCCAAAACCATTTCCAAAGGCCTAGGAGCTGTATGGTCACCTTTATCACAATGGTACCATGTTTCTGCATCAGTTACTTTTATTGTTGTTCTCACAGAAGCAAATTATGGAAAGATTTGTTTCAGCACAGACTGAGCTCTGCATTGTATCATGGTGGGGATGCCATGATGGTAGCTGCTCTGAGATGCAGCTGGGCCCACTGCACCCACAGGCAGTCAGCAGAGAACAAGATGCTGGTGCACTGCATCCCTTCTTGTATTTATCCAGCTCTTCGGATAGTGCTACCCAGTTAAGGATGGGCCTTCCCCGCCTCTACCTACCCTCCCCTGCAGTTAAACCACTCTGTAACTGCCTTGGTAGAAATATCCAGAGGCACCAACCAGCCACAAAGTCTTTGACCTACAATTAGTCCTACCTTGAGGATGTGCCCAGAATTGTGGATGGGCGGGTCCACAGACCTGTTGCTAGGGCAACAACCACCATATTCCCAAAATCCCTAGGGCTCGCCTCCCACCTTTACCTGGGCCATACGTCACAACCCATATAAATACGGGGAACATTCCTCCATCTTTCTCTTTCCCCGACTCCTCTCTTTCTGCGCCACTTCCCCCCTCTCTCCCTCTCAATTAAACCTCTCACGCGTGGAACTGTTTGGGCCTGGTGTGTGTGGTATTTTTGACGCTAACGCCTCTCGAACCCATCACTGTTGGAATCCCCCTCTTCTTGGAGGCAAATACCTCCACCTCTCCGGCCTCATCGCCACCTCCTTTTATCACCAGGCTTGGCTTTCTAGGACAGAGGCTTCCAGCTTTTGGGCCTCATGTCTAAAGAACTGAAAAGAAGGGCTCAGGCAGATTTGCAGACAGAACGAGATAATGTTATTCAGAGCAAAGCAATAGTTCAGGTTATAGAGGTAAGTGATATCAAGGCTGATGTCAGGCCACAGGAGGGGAAGTCACTGAGGGCCCCAAGCTATGCCTGAGGTCTCTTCCCTTGGGATTGGAAAGAAGGAAGGGCTGCTTACTAAGGGGCATAGCTTGGGTGTTTCTCTATTTTAATTGAGAGATTAAGTCATATATTAAATGTTTCTGCTTCCCATAAATGCACCTGATTTTAATCATATGCACACTTAATTATACATAAGCATAAGATGGTAAATGGGATTCCCCCTAAATTTTACCAGAAGACACAATTTTGCCCTTATTGGACAAGTACCTAAAACCAATTCAGGCTGGATCAGCCTTCTATTTTTCATTCCCCAATATGTTGGAAATACAACTGAGTAAGAACTATTTTAATTCAATTGTTGCTAGGAGTGGGAAAGCTTAAACTATTGTTCAAAGATGAGAGTGCCTGATAGCACTGAAGGAACTCTGGGGTTGCTAGGGCGTTTGGAGAGGGGTATTCGTGCATAATTCATGTAAGGGGAGGAACTTTGGTCCCACATGCACTAGTATACACACCAGCATGCACACAGGACGGCTTGTGTGTGTCATGAAAAACAAATGGATTTCCAGGAGAGACCGACCTATACTAGTAAGTCATTCTTCCGTGGCAGAGGGAGGACCAGGAGATGAGAAGAGGAGGAGAAGGGCAGAAGGGAGGACAGGAGAGCTGGAGTCGGGAGGTCTTTCACAAGTTGTATCTTAGGCCAAGAAGAAAACTATCATGTACTGTGACAAAGTCAACAGAAGGCTACTCAAGCATTGCTGCATAAAGGCACACAGGGTGTCTGACAGACTGAGCGCTGGGAAGGATAGCCTTTGCTCCTTAGGGGAGAGGAGAAGGGCTCTCAGGGCCCACAAAGCCTTGCCAAGCCTAGTTCTGGTTTTGCACAAGAAACTACTGTTATCCTTGCATACATCAGGGACTGGGGAAAGCCTTGCATCAGCCTGGCTCCAGCACTAAAGGATCAGCCACTTATGCTTTCACTTGCCCTTCTCAAAAGTTTAAAGCCCTCCCTCCCTGGAGCTCCTCCGTGTCCAGCTGCTTAGCTCCCAGGCAATCGTTTGGCTCTGGTTCTTTTTTTTTTTTTTTTTTTTTTCAGTACTAAAGTACATGCTTGATATCTGTTGATCTTTTATTTTTGTTTTTTGGTTTTTCAAGACAGGGTTTCTCTGTATAGCCCTGGCTGTCCTGGAACTCACTCTGTAGACCAAGCTGGCCTCTCAGAAATCTGCCTGCCTCTGGCTCCCAAGTGCTGGGATCAAAGGCGCATTGCTGCCCGGATAATCATCTTGAATTACAAAGGAATAGCCTGTGGGAAGTCCAGAGTTGTGTAGGAGCAGAAACAAAGAGCTGTGAGTTAAATAGGTTCAGTTTTGGTCACCTGTGAGGTATCTTGGTGGAGGTGTTTTGTTTAAGAGGCAGACTTACTCGTGTCCTTAGGAAAGAGACTTGGAGATCCAGAAAGTCAGTATCCTGAGGAGGTAGACATGGACGCCTGGGGAGGAGAGTAGACATAGGTGCAATAAAGAGGCGTCAAGACAAGTGCATGAGACCCTCCAACACTCATGATAAAGTGGAGATGTGGAGCACAGAAAGATACAGGATATAGATGAAAAGAAAGAGCTAGCGATGACTTCAGCCATTCAGCTCAGTCAGCCACTGTGGGGGAGAAGAGTCCACCACACTCTTCTCATAGTCTAGCACTCTCTTTCCCTGATGTGGATGTAGCTTACGTGGGAGCCACATTAATGGGTCCTTTTAATCTTTGCTTAGGACTCTATGTTTCTTCTGGAAGATTAGAATGCAGTAGTTGGGAACACAGAATCTAGAGTCAAAATGCTCAGTTTTATTTTTGGCTTATTTGTTTTGTTTTTTGTTTTTGTTTTTGTTTTTGTTTTTTTAAGACAGGGTCTCTCTATGTAGTCTTGCCTGGCTTGGAGCTCACTATGTGGATCAGGCTGGTCTTGAACTCCAAGTGCCAGGCCTAAAGCCATGGGCTACCACACCTGGCATTTGGTTTTATTTTGTAAAAGATTTGTTTTTATATTTTTCTCTGTTTCTCTGTCTTGCTCTCTCTTTGAACAAGTGCACACATGCACACACATATGCATGCATGTGTAAGACCTTGTCAAGCCTTACTGGAGACTCCCTGAGTGAATCACATGGAGCCGATCGATGCAAAGAGCATGAGGATTTTTATTCCAGTGCACTGGGGCCATCCCAGACCCTAAGGAAAGGAGGCGACCCCGCACAACTTGTTCAGTGAGCTTTTATACAATTTTTAGGGAAGTAGCCATTAGACACAATGTGATTGGTAGAACAGTGTGACTTTTTTTTTTTTTTTTTTTTTTTTTAAGACAGGGTTTCTCTGTGTAGCCCTGGCTGTCCTGGAACTCACTCTGTAGATCATGCTGGTCTCGAACTCAGAGATCCACCTGCCTCTGCCTCCCAAGTGCTAGGCCTTGCGCGCCTGGCCTTTAGGCCTAGCACTTGGGAGGCAGAGGAAGGTATATTTCTATGAGTTCAAGACCAGCCTGATCTACATAGTGAGCTCCAAGCCAGGCAAGACTACATAGAGAGACCCTGTCTTAAAAAAACAAAAATAAAAACAAAAACAAGGCATGCGCCACCACCACCCAGCACAGTGTGACTTTTTAAACTGATTGGTCTTTAGGGAATGAAGTGGCAAGAACTGTAAGATCCGGAGAACTGAGTCTTATGTCCAGGATGTCCTACTCACAAAGACACAGAGATGGAGATCGATGCAATAAGCAAGAGGTTTAACGATCCAGTATACTGGGGTCCTCCCGCAAACTGGGCACAGGCAACCATGAGGAACCAAAGCACTCTATACCCTTTCAGAATATAAGTTTTAGTTTACAGCACAAGTTGGTTCTCTCTCATTGGTGGAACCCATTGTTCTTTGTGTCCATTGTCCTTTGTACCCCAGGTGAGGAGATACCTTTTGCATGCAGAAGGGGTGGAGAGAGATCTGCCCCTCACTGTGGGTGGGATGTTTCCTGGAAGGAGCATTACTGTCTGCAATTGGGGCATCTCCTGGGGACAGATGTTTATTCAGTAATTTCTTTTGAAGCTCCCTGACTTTAAAGCTTAATGGACATTCCTGGCTTCCTGGTGTTTTTATGAGGTGTCCCTATTTGCTCAATTCTTACAGGACTTCCCTTGTCTGAAGGTTGGCAAAGGTCCACCCTGCAGAATGTGTCCCCACCTGCAGGTTGTTTCCCACCCTGTGATCTGAAAAATGTTATTTAGCCTTTCCCTTCTGGAGAGTTCTACTACCTTCCCAAAGTTCCTGAGCTTATCTTATTAAGGAAATTCCTGGCCTCCCAGTGTTTTTCTGAGATGTCCCTGTTTACTCAGATCTTACACATGCATGCCCGCCTGCCATACATACTCCAGTCGAGTCTGCTTGACTGCAGCCCATGAGGTGAAAAGTTTCAAAGAAGTTAGCCTCCTGGAATTCTCTGGTATCTCCTAACATGGATGTGTTCCAGATTTGTCTTTGCGATGGCCGATGGAGAGTTTTGCGTGCTTTCTTTCTGTATTGTTTTATTATAGGAATAGAGGTGCCCTAAGCCAAACTAGATTGAATGATGTTTTCTAAGCCTCCACCAATGTTCCAAACAATCCTAATGGGCGCTGAGCTGATTCTCGGCTTGGAATTTCACAAGGATACTATTTAATCAGACAGATTGTCTCCAGAGAAGGTGAAAGAGGTCAGGCATTAAAGTTTACTGACAACAAAATAAGTTCATGGCAAACCACCTTACATATTAGAGGGAAGCTAGTGGGATCCCCTGCCAAATAGAAGTCTGCCACAGATGCTCCCAGGAGCTAAAATAATGTATTATTCATGAAGTTAGCAAGAATGAGACCCCTGGTGCATACTTCTGACAGCCCAGAAGAATTACATAGCTGGGTGATTACTTGGGGCTGGTGAGGTGGCTCAGCCGGTAAGAGCACTGACTGCTCTTCCAAAGGAACCATTCTCACCTGGCTGCTAAGATCAAACTGACTTTGATGTGCCCAGCCCCTCTCTGGTTCCTATTAATTACCCTGATTGATGTATTACCCAACTTCCTTATTTCTTCTGTAATGACTATAAAAGCCTGATGCTCACTTTGAGAAAATACACTCATCCAACACTCCTTTGTGTCCATGTCTGTGTGTCATTAGCCGACTTCTTGTCCACCTGGTACCAGGACCCTATTTCTTACCCTATGCCCACCTGGTACCAGGACAGGTTGAGGGAACCAAGGCTGGTTCGGCCCGTGACACCTGCCCATGCCCATGTATGCATGCCCAGCCGCCATGTCATTACATGTGTGGAGGTTAGTTCTCTCCTTCCATCATGTGACTCCTAGGGTTGACAGCATGCATCCCTACCTGCTGGGGTATTGCACTGGTACACAAACAACTCTAATTTTTTTAAATTAGAATTTAAAATTGTATTCATTTGTGTGTGTGTGTGGGGGTAGGTGTATGGATGTACACATATCATGAGAAATACGTGGATGCCAGAGGCCAACTTATGAGAATTAATTCTCATTTTCCTAGGTCTTAGGAATAAACTCCAATAGCCAGGCTTGGCAGCCCATGGCTTTACCCATTGAGCCATCTCACTGGCCCCAGAGTTATTTTTTTTAAAACATGACTAAACTTACACATCTCAGTCCAAAGTTCATACTCATACTTAAAAAATAGATCACTCCCTTTAAAGTGAGATGTGTGACAAAGTTTGCTCCTGTAGCTTTTTTTTTTTTTTTTTTCTTTTCCCGAGACAGGGTTTCTCTGTGTATCCCTGGCTGTCCTGCAACTCACTCTGTAGACCAGGCTGGCCTTGAACTTAGAAATCCACCTGCCTCTGCATCCCAAGTGCTGGGATTAAAGGCATGCACCACCACTGCCCGGCTCCTGTAGCTACTTTTATTTAAAGTATTTGCCTATATAATCACAGAAGAGAAAAGAATGAGATATAAAAAAATAAAGAATTAGAATATTTAGGTCGGTACCCTTCTTTTTTAGGTTTTTGACCACTTGACACAAGTAGAGTTATCTGGGAAGATGTAGCTCAGCTGAGAAAATACCTCTGCCTGAGGGGTCTGTAGGCAGGTCTTCGAGCATTTTCCTGATTAGTGATCGTTGTGGAAGGCCCCACCCACAGTGGGAAGTGTCCTACCTGGGCAGACGGCCTTGGGTGTATGAAAAAACAGGCTAAGCAAGCCATGACGAGCAAGCCAGGCAGGATTCCTTTATGGCCCGGTTCAGTTCCTGACTCCGGGTTCCTGCTTTGAGCTCCTGCCCAACTCCCCCTGAGGATGGACCTGCAATCCAAATAAATTATCCACCCTGATGTGCTTTTTTATTTTTATTTTTTTTAAGATTTATTTATTTTATGTATTTAAGTATATAGTTGCTCTCTTCAGACACACTAGAAGAGGGCATCAGATTCCATTACAGATGGTTGTGAGCCACCATGTGGTTGCTGGGAATTGAACTCAGGGCGTTTAAAAGAACAGTCAGTTCAGTACGCTTAACCTCTGAGCCATCTCTCCAGCCCCCGATGTGCTTTTTTTGTTTGTTTGTTTTGTTTTGGTTTTGGTTTTTTGTTTGTTTGGTTTTTTTTGTTTTTTCGAGATAGGGTTTCTCTGTATAGCCCTGGCTGTACTGGAACTCACTCTGTAGACCAGGCTGGCCTCGAACTCAGAAATCTGCCTGCCTCTGCCTCCCAAGTGCTGGGATTAAAGGCGCGCGCCACCACCGCCCAGCTGATGTGCTTTTTATCATCATCTTTATCATTGCAATAGAAAGCAAACTAAGACAATAGCTTATTTGGATGGTCCAAGAACATCAACTGAAAAATTAATACAAATAAGACATATTTTACATTTATTTATTTGTTCATTTATTTTATTTATTTATTTGTACGCGTGTTTGTGCACATGGAATGTAACTCAGATCATCAGGCTTGATGCTTTAAGCATAACAGACATAAGTTAATGTACACTTTAAAATGCACACTTTAAAAGGTATGTAGGAAATAAAATATGTGATATTCGGTTGAAATAACAAAGCAGACGACATAGTAGCAATGGAGACATGAATATGTTAGATCTAGATACTTAACACCAAAAATGCTAGTGAAGGACTCCACGACGCTTGGATGACTGGGAAGGCACAGTATATCTTGAAGTAGAAAGACTCGCTATCATAAAGATGTCAGCTCTCTATAAATTAATCTATAAATTTAATATGACCTAATAAAAATACCAATAGACTACATAACCTGAATATAAAGTGCATGTGTAAATTTATACTGATTTAAACAGCAGCAGCAGCAACAACAAGCTAGCCACGAGCATTTTGAAAGGGAAGGTTAATGAGGGGGAGGAAGCTCTCCCACATCGCACACTGAACTCCAGAGAATGCCAGTGCATGCATAAGCAGCTCCACCAAGAGAACAGAATGATCCAGAAATAGATCCAAGACGGTAAAAAAAAAGTGGTATATTATAAAGATAGCAATGTCTGTCAGCAAGGAAAGGATAGATTATTCAGTAAGTACTACAGAGACAACTGTGTAGCCACCTGGAAAAAAATAATGTGGTGTCTCTGCTTCAGTTCTTCCACTAAATCGCATTCCCAGGAATCAATTGCACTTACATAAATACAAAAGAGTAAAATTACAAATTTACAACATCAGAGCAGAGAAAGTATTTCTCATGTGGTACAAGATTTCTCAAAGCATAGGAAAGACAAATTCTGTCATCAGAAAAATCTATAATTTCTGCAGATCGAAACACACCATAAACAAAGACAAATGGAGAACTAAGTGGATATTTGCAGCTCATAACACAGACAAAGGAGCTAATTTGCTTTATGTACACAAAATCTTTTCAAATCGATATGAAAAAGTAAAAATCCTATAAATGGGTTGTTGACAGAAAAGCAAAGATAAATGGCCCTTAGGCATATTAAAAAAAATACTCAAGTCCCTCATAAGAAGATTGAAATTACATTTAAATATGTTTCACCTGTAAATTGGCAACAATTTCAACCGTTTGATGGTGGGTCAAAGGGTAAATTGTCAGTGCTTGTTGGAATTTCAGCTCCATATGACTTTTGATCCGGCATGCCTGACTGTATGGACGGTAAACCGTATAGAGTTAAAGCATTGATATCAAAATTTTAGAAAACACCCAGACACTTAACACAGGAGGATCCGTTAACAGTACAGTCCGTCCAAGGAGTGGAGTGCCGTGCAGCCAGCTGTAGAGCTGTATAAAAGCTTTACAGAGTGAGCCAATGTTTTCTTAGGAAAAGTAAGAGTAGTGAGTTTTTTAAGTGGAGATGTTCCATGACATCTACAGTTAGGTCTCACCGGCCTAGTGTAGATTGTTTTGCAATAGGATACAGTGTAAGAGACGCCAGCATCTTGGAGAGATGGCTCAGCAGTTAAAGCAATGACAGCTCTTTGGGAGGACCCAGGTTTGAGTCCCAGTACCCACACAGCAGCTCACAACTGTTTGTAACTCTAGTTCCAGGAGAGCCCAGTGTCCTCTTCTGGTTTCCATAGATCCCAGGTACACAGATGGTGCACAGACATATATGTAGGCAAAACACTCATACACACAAAATAATGTTTAAAAACGAAAGCAAGACTGCAATCGGTGGCCTGAGTCAGGGTGTTCACCAGAGAGGAGACACATGAGGCATCTGATGGGGATGGACTGGACACGGGATGCAGTGCCGAGGTGCTAGTTTTGGCAGGAGGAAGCTGGCGGCTGTGCATTTAGAAATGCAAGATTGGCTGAGGTGGACACGCAGGCTTGGTCTGGACGAACTGAGTGACGATACCAGCCGCCATCATTTGAGATGCTTGGTTGTGGGTTCGATTTCTTGCACCCACGTCGTGGTTTACAACCATCCAGTTCTAGAGGATCCAATGCCCTCTTCTAACCTTTGTGAGCACTGAGCACACACATGGCACACACACAAACATGCACGCAAAACACACAAAGGGTAAAATGAACAATCTAATCAATGAAATGTTTAAAAGAGAGGGATGTTTAGTTGTATGTGTGCTGTGCGGCTCTGTGATCAGGACAGAACTGGAGGTACAGGGAGGAACCCCCTTCACCAGCCTGCTGCAGAAGGCAGCCACAGGGCGAGGTAGAGTTGTCTGGGGAGAGTCCTAGCGGTGGATGTTCCCAGGACCGAAGGCAGAAGGCAACAGTGGAGGGAAGCCAGGAGTGAGAGGAGGCTACAGGGAGAGTGGAAAGCTTTACTAGTCTGTCTCTCACTTGGCTCAAAATCTTTGAGGATATAAAAGGGGTTTTATTCTTCGTGACTTGTTTCCCTGTCTGTCTGCCCTTCAGTTAGCACAAGGGTCTGTCTGTCCTCCATTCTCCCTGTGGTAGATATTGCTTGAAATCCCTTCCTGCGTGGGCCTTGCCTCACAGCTCCATTTCACTTTGCTAAACTTCACACCTGCCAAGGGCCGCTCTTCAGCTCTGCGGGCCCAGCACACCTTTCCACTCAGTCTCCGGAGCGGAAAGAGACACTGCATTTCAGTGTTGTGATAAAGAAAATCGTCTCAGCACAACACAGCCAGGAAGCTGTTGCCAAATGAGTGGTTGGACAGATGGATGGACAGATGGACGGATAGACAGATGAATGCAAGGATGGATGGATGGTGAGTTCTCAGGAGCCTAAGAACCTAGTTTCGGTTTTTGTAACGATTCAGAACTTTAGCCACTACCCTGTGGATGTGATAAGCTCATTGGAAGTGTTTTGCTCATATTTATGTCCTCGGTGTGTGGTACAAACCATGACACCGTAGTAGGTGTTCAGAAAGTGATTAGAGGATCAGCCTGGAGCTGCATGTGGTGGTGCATCCCTTAATCCCAGCGCTCAGGAGGCAGAGGCAGGGGGATCACTGAGTTTAAGGCCAGCCTGGTCTACAGAGCGGATTCCAAGCCATCTGGGTCTACCTAGTGAGCCGCTGTCTCAGCAGCCAATCAATCAAGCCGTAACTGCAAAGTCATTTAACTTGATCTGCATTTCAAGCAGAAATGCAGCAGAGGCGTAAGGCCGGCAGAAGCAGCTCCAGCGAGCGAGCGGTCCATGGAGGAGAGGAGCAGTCTTCCTTCAGAAGAACTTGAGTTGGTTTCCACTGTGTGCTTTGTCCCCGGGGCAGGGTGCCTAGTGTTGGGTGCTGAAGGGATGTTTATTGAATGAATGAATGAATGAATGAGTGAGTGAGTGAATGAGGGTGTGGCATGTCTGGAAGCCAGGCAAAGAGAAAGTGGCCCAAGGCTGAAGGAGAGAAGATTGACCTCTGCTAATCGTCTGTAGGAAGGGCAGTAGCCTTGTTCAGTCACTCTCAGCTCATCACCTTCCCAGATGGAGCCCCAGGTTGAGCCTCTTAAACAAGCACTTTGCTGCCTCCTAGTGGCTTCTACAATAAAGGGTCTCTCTCAGGAGAGGGCACCCGAATCTCCCTGACTTTCCCAGCTTCAAGTTATTACTGACTGCTCCCTCTCAGGAGCATCCCTCAGCTGAGTCCTGGCTGCTGTGCCAGCTCTCCTCGGGGGTTCTAGGGTACTTAGATTCAAGAGAGCCAAGCACCTTCAATTCCAGTACTTGGAGGGAGAGGCACAAGGATCAAGGTAGTCACCCTGGTGTACTTAATGAGTCCTAGGCCAGCCAGGGATGCACAGTTAGACTCTGTTTCAAAGAAAAGAAGGATAGATGGAAGGAATAAGGAAGGGAGGAAGAGAGGAAGGAAGGAAGGGAGGAATGGAGGGAGGGGGGGCCTGAGCCAACAGGCCAATCCGACCCACACTGAGGGATAGTCAACTTAGTGACTAACTAGCGTAACATACCCAGCTGTAAGTACTGTCTTTGTAGGTGGTGAAGAGGGCAGCCAGGTCCTCACAGCACACAGCATGAGAGGAAGACTGGAGCCTGTGGAGAACTAGAGGGCCTGTGCCTCTCAGGACACTGGCTAGCCACTGCTTTGTCCTAGCCAATTGGCTTTGCACCTAGCAGAAATCTAAGCTAATAACTCCCAGGACCATTTGGTGATCTCGTGTACCTACAAGACAGGGGAACGGCTGGGGCTCGGAAACCAAAGATTCTGGTACGGAGGCTGTTTTCTGTCTTCTGTGGCGAGCCCACGTGCACCTCCGTGTGCTCATGTAGCTGACTCGCAAACCCAGGGCTTTCTACATGCTAGGAAAGTACTTTACTGTTGAGGTCCGCCCCAGGTATGTTTGTTGGCTCCTTCAGTGGTTGCTCTTGAGGGTGGAGAGATGGCTTGGCAGTTGAGAGCTCTGGCTGCTCTTGCAGGGGACGGGTGGCTGCTCTTGCAGGGGACGGGGTTTGAATCCCAACACCCACATGGTAGCTCACAACTATCTGTCACTCCAGTTCTGGGGGACTGTCACCCTCTTTGAGCCAAACTGGGCACCAGGCATACACATCATGCACAGACATAAATGCTGGCAAAGCACTTATGTGCAAAGTTGAAATAAACATTTAATTGAAAATGCTCTTTTGTCTTTGGCTTCTAGCTTCACTGTGGTATTAGGTGTGGTTTTCTTTGTATTTATCTGCTTAGGTTCTCGGAACTTGAAGTCTATTCTTCCATTATTTAGAAATTCTCATTATCTCTTCAGATATTTCCCCTTCTCTTTCTGGGATTCCAGTCATGTGATACTGCTCCTCGTACCTTCAGAGCTTCCTTTGGGGCTTGGGTGTCATCAGTAGGTGGACATTTGGTTCATTTCTGTCAGCCCACCCTTGAATTATGGATTTCTCACCCTCTTTGTTTTTTCATCTAGATTGCCAATAACCTTGTTGAAGGAATTCTTCATCTCTGATATTAAGGATTTTTGAGGATTTATAGCTAATTTTTGTGTGTGTGTGCTAGGAATTGGATTTAGGGCCTTTCAGTGTGCGGGCAAGCATTCTATCACTGAGCTATATTTCGAACCCTAACTTTATTTTTATGTGTATTTGTGTATGTGGGGGTGTGTGTCTGTGCCTGTGTGAAGTGTCCATGGAGTTCAGGAGAAGGCTTTGAAGCTGGAGTTCCTGGCGTTTGTGACGCTCTTGACAAGGTCCTCAGGCACTCTGCAAGAGCAGTGCCTGCTTCTCACCACTGAGCGTCCCTCCAGCCTCTAACTTTCTTATTTCCAGAATCCCCAGTCTTTAATTTCCTTTTCTAGAATTTCCTACACTTTATTCACAGTCTCCATTTACTCATGTATAATGTCCACCTTCCCGACAGACCAGACCCTTCAGCATGAGCTCCAGCTCCTCCCCGGCTCTGGCTAACGTGTGCAGTATCTCAGCCATGGCCACCTCTCTTTTTGAGACGACTTATCAGGGATTCCTCTGCCTGCCCTGCCCTTACCCTCCCGCATAAGTGAGACAGGAAATATATCTTTCTACCCCTGGCTCTTTGTCTAGGTTATTTCTAAAAGATACTTGTCCCCTTTTCTTCAAAGTCTCTGCAGTTGTGCTTGGGGCTAACCCAATCTTTCCCTCAGGTCCTTTCCCACATTACTTTTGACTTGTCATCTTGAGTCTCCTGAAGCCATGAACCATGCAAGCAAAGTCATGGTCAACCATGAACATGGCCCCTCCATGCCTCCCTGGCTCCCCTTAGGCTGTGATTTTTGTTTTACAGATAATACCCTGTTTGATGGGATAGGGTAACTCTGCTCTGAAATACAAATGAACCTTGTATATCAACCCCATCACTAGAAAACCAACACATGCACGCATGCACACACACATGCACATGCACACACATGCACATGCACAAACATGCATGCACACAGGTACATGCACAAACACACAGACAGGCACATGCACGAACACAGGCACACACATGCGTGAACACAGGCACACGCACACCTAAGAAGCCAAAGCCCTCCATCCCAGTGATTAGCTATTAGGAACTCTAAGCACCATGACAAGACTGTGAAAAACTATATAAAACCTTTTAAAGTGTTATTGGATATAATGTTAAAGAATATTTCATACTTATTATCTTCACTCACTACTGATGTTAATATTCAGAATATTCTCATTGCATTAATAAAGTTTGTTAGAGTTCATCTCTCTTCCTGACTGGTACAGAGATGTCACAGTTACATAGTAAATAATTTACTTATAGCTGATTAGCTTCCGAAGCAACGTTATAAAATTCATTTCAAATATTTGAAACAATATAATTTAAGGTGAAAACGTTTATTGTTGTTGTTATTTTGTTGTTTTTCAAGGCAGGGTTTCTCTGTGTAGCCCTGACTGTCCTAAAGTTCTCTCAGTAGACCAGGCTGGCCTCAAACTCAGATTCAACTGCCTCTGACTCCCGATTGCTAGGATTAAAGATGTACAGTACGCCAAGGCCACTTGGCTCTCACCGTGTTACCAGGCTGTTCTTGAACTCACAGTCCTCCCGCCTGCAGCTCCACGGTGCTGGGATTCCAGCCAGACACTGACTGAGGATGTTTTAATGTTGGATGTGATTTCAATGAGGCTGGAAGCGGCCTCTTCCTGCCACAGCCTGTGCCGTCTGAATATCGTCGTCTTCCTGACTAGGTATCCTTGCTGGTGTAGGCTATGGTTCAGAGCAAAACCTGACCCTCCAAAGCAGCCAGAGAGCCTGCTAGGCATCCCCCATGTTCTCCTTTTCTTTCCTGAGTGTTTGCTTTTGTTTTTGAGACAGGATCTCATTATGTAGCCCTGGCTATCCTGGAGCTCAGGCTAGCCCTGAACTCACAGAGACCTTCTTACCTCTGCTTCCTGCTTGGGATTCAAGAGAGGTACCACCCTATCCAGCTCTTTCCTGAGTTTTAACCTCAGCTGGAACCAAAGATGTGCACTGTTCCTGAGGAGAGCTAGGTGTGGGCTCACTTAGGGCAGTCACTTCTTGCTGTGTCTGATCCCTAGGCCACTGTGACGGCATAAATAGAGATGGCTGGTAAGACGGAGTGGGGGTGAGGCAGGTGATGGATTAACTAAATCAGGGTTTCCACTCACTAGACATGTGGCTGGCTGCTGCTGACAGCCTTCTGAAACCCCTACCATCTAGACCTAGAACCTCCATATCTGCATTGCTTCTGCTGCTGTAGCCAAGGATGACCATGAACTCCTGGTCTTCCTGTACACCTTTCAGGTGCTGGGAACACGGGCATGAGCCACCATGCCTCCTGTTCTTATCTTCTGAGCTGTCACGCTAATCATTTGATCATCGGATAATTAAACAGATTCTCTAAGTGACTGTGTGCTAGGTACTGGTGACGCCTCTGCTGTGCTAGCTTCCAGAGTCAGCAACACCACCTGGGCAGTTCTCTGATGGATGCTCGCCTTATTGTCAGATGGCCTTGGACCTAGTTCCAAAGATGAGTCAGGGGGTGGGTGGCCTTTAGCAATGAGACAGAAGACTTTAAACCAACCTTTATTTTATTATAAACTAATAGTTTGGGGACTGAAAAAAGAAAATAGTTTCCCAAAGTTCTGGAACAACTTCGCAACAACTGTGTGTGCTTAAGAGCACCAGCTGGGCTTCTGCATTGGGAACAGGTTGCTGTGCAGTTGTTAGCAGCCCGGAAGTTTGAGAGTCACAAACTAAGGGATGGAGTGGCAACTGGAGCTACCCGATCCTTCTGGCTTTGTGCAGACCCAGGGAGTGACTGGCTGGACATTTTGCAGAAAAGCTCCGCTAGCTCCTCCGAGGGTTCCTGGCATTCCTTTCTTTGGACCGACGAAGCACTGAAAGAGCTGATGTGGTTACAAGTTGGGTAGTGACTGAGACAAGGCCTCTGCCGTCCACTCAGAGCATGGGCACAGATCTAGAGCTGGGCTCAGATCCAGAGCATGCGCACAGATCCAGAGCATGCGCACAGATCCAGAGCATGCGCACAGATCCAGAGCTGGGCTCAGATTTGACCTCAATGTACAGTTGCTTAGCTTGACATTCCTGTCAGGCTTCCTAGCTGGCTTAGGCTATGGCTCAAAGGAAAACCTTACTCCTGACTGCAGCCTCGGAGCCAGCTGGGCATCCCCCATGCTTTCCTTTTCTTTCCTGAGTTTTTTTGATTTTGAGGCAGGGTCTCATTATGGCGCCCTGGTCTCCTTGGGCTCAGGCCAGTCCTGAACCCATGGAGAGCCTCTTGCCTCTGCTCCCTCTCCTCTTCCTTCTCCCCCTCCCTCCTCTCCTCACCCATCTCCGGTTTTTGTAAGACAGAGTTCCTCTGTAGCTGCTTAGCCTGGAACTTGCTCCTCAGACCGTGCTGGCCTTGAACTTCTGCAATCCTCTCTCTGCCTCCATAATGCTAGGATTATAGATGACACTTCGTCGAGACCCCGTCTCACCCCTTCCCCCCAAAAGAAAGACAACACACTGGATGAGCCTCATGCCATAGCAACAGGGCCTTCCAACAACATAGCAACCCTCATAGAAACACCCGGAAGCCTAGCATGCAGGGAGGTGACCCAGGCTAGGGCTTGAATGGAGACAGAAGCAGGCCTCTGCCTCTAAAGCGGATCTGTGGTAAGTTGGATGAACTCCTGCAGAGTTGTAAAAGGGGGAAGACAACTGTATTCATCTAAATCCTCTTACAAAGAGAGAGCTGTCTTTGCTGGGAACAATATTGTGATGTGTGTGCTTCAGCCTACAGCTGAGATCCCAGTGGAGGCTCAGGGGTGGGCGGAGCAGCTCCGCTTGAGATGTGAAAGGGATCTTAGAATTCTGCACGTTATACCTAGGAGTGTGAGGGGAGAGGCAGGAGGCTGCTGTTGGGTGCTGTTCCCTGGGACTCTCTTTTCCCATCATCCTCTTCCTTTTTGCGTGTAGGCATGTGTGTGCATGGACATGCTCATGTAAGCGCGCGGACGTGTGTATGTTACATTCGTGAGTACAGGGCAGGTAGAGGTGGACACTGGGTTTCTTTTGTTGCTCTCTAATGTACAAGGCAGGCTTTCTCAGAACCAGAAGCTCCCAAGTTTGACTAGGCTAGCTGAGCTGGCCACTGAATTGCAAGGTGTACCTACTGCACCTCCGCATGCTGGGACTGCAGATGTGTGTGGCCGGCCATGCCTGACATTTTACGTAGGAGCTGAGATCCAAACTCAGGTCCTCGTGCTTGGGCAGTAAGCAGGATGCAGACTGAGTTGTCACCCCAGCCACCATCTCCTGTCACTTTTAGAATGATCCTAATACCCTAAATGCCTGGAGTCCAGTATACTCTGCACACTGGGTACGCATACAGGGAAAGAGCAAAGAGGTGGGCTCAGGTTCCCCCAGAGTCCAGGCAGAGCCAGGGCAATGCTAGAGGTGCCGAGGAGGACACTGAAGGAGCTTGCCATAGGGGACACCACCTGAGAACCTTACTGAGCAGGAACCCCCATTTCTTCTTTGTGTCACAGATCTTTCTTGGGATAGTCAGTCCCACTAGCAGCAGGTGAGATGAACCTGAGGTCCCTTGCAAGAAAGAGCCTTGAGTCTTCATTAGTGACATCTTCAAGCCACGAAAAGCAAAGCAGATAAGTCTGCTCTAGCCAGAGGGGATCAACAGATCCCTTGGGTCCTGAGTTCTGCTGTCACCCCCTCTCCTAAGAGAGGTCCCAGGGTGGCCTTAAATCAGAGAACTCCTATCTCAGCCTCCCAAATGCTGAGGGCTAGCCCTGTGTGCCCACACCTGCTCCTCAGCTGCCTTTCCCAGTGACAGTTCTTGAAGGCAGTCAGGGAAACAAGAACCACAAGACGGGGCCCAGGTACAAGTCTTGGGTCTATCACACAGTCCTTGGTTTCCCTCGGTCTCAACCCCTATACTAAGGGCAAGCTAGGGTACCTGAGAAAGCCATGTGAAACCCAGGAACCCCATACAGCAGGCTAAGTATGGTGGAATGTCCTGTGAGAGACTGCAAGCTGATGGCTGGTGAGTGGATGAGGCATGCAGGGTTTTGTTTCTGAGTCCGGGACTGGTGTCTGAGAGGGTGCCTGAGATAGCGAGTAGCACCAGGGCCACCTTGAAGACAGGTTAAGCACCCACCCTTGCTCCTTACCGAGCCTTGAAGGCCACTGAGCTTCTGGGGTAGGAGAGATGCTCATCCGCTGCCAGTAGCCTGGGGATATCTGGGTACCCCCCTAGCCGATCCCAGGGCAGGTTCGTAGGGGTCTTCTTTTCTATGGGGTGACTTGAAGAGGCCACATCAGCCTTCCATATGGCTTCCATCTGGCTCCCTTGTTGGCTAGGAGTGGGAGAGCGGAGAATGTCAAGAGAGACAAGGAAACACAGAAGTAGGCTGAGGAGCCACAAGCTTTTCAGGCCCGGAAGACCTAAGACACCAGGCTTTGTTTTCTTCCCTTCTTAAAGAGTTTGTCACTACCCCTTGTCACCCTCACCTTCTCCACATGGGCTCTGGGCCTTAGTTCCAGAGGAGCAACTTCTAGGCACATGCGCTATGGCTGCAACTCTACTTCGGGTCTCACTAGGGTAAGTGTTCACGTGAATCACCCTGGCTCCCCCGAGGCTCACCATGTCCGGGCCTGAAACCCCCATGGTAGGAAGGATCGGGCTTGTTTACATGGACAGGCCGGCCGCCACCTGTAGATGCTGGCTCAGTGTGCTCAGGGTAGAAGTGTAGGTTGTCCCCTGTATTTTCTCAGAGCCAGTCAGGCTACTCCTCCAAACCATACACATTGCCACACACAGAATGCCATTCATATTCTGGTCCTGGATCTGAGCACCAGAGCCTGTCAGAGTAGCTGAGTAGCGGGCCTTGAAGCTAGTAGGTGACCTTTGCCTGCGTCCTCACTTGCCATTGCTTCCCCGGGATAGCTGCTCCCTGCCTCCCCTCTAATCCCACTGCCCGTCCGTCCCTACCTGCCAATACCTACCCAGTTATCCGCAGGGGCACGGATTCCCGGTGCTTGGGCGGAGGAGGCTGCTTGGCGGTGGAGCGGCTGGAGCGGACTCTCTGAAGTAAGACTGGAGAGGACTTGCTTTTCACTGGCTTTACAGAGCTGAGCACAGGGATGTTCAGGTGGACGTTCCACTCTTTCTGGAGCTAGAGGGACAAGAAGGGGGCATCAGGAAGGTGTGCAGAGAGGCCTGTCTAGGATGGGTGGAGGTCTTGCCTAATTGTCACTGATCCTGCTGGGTGGAGGAAAGGCTTTGACTACAAACCCCAGGTCCCCAGCATGTGACACGTTCCTTAAAAGTCCGTCAGTTCTTATTCTCTGAGGTAGTTTCTGCTTTCTCCCTTGTTGTAAAGAATCTGGACAATGGACGAAACAGACTGCCGTACAGCACCGACAGCACTCGCAGGCAGGGCCTGAGGTGGAAGCCAGGCCGCCATACATGCACTCACGGACAGGGCCTGAAGTGCAGAGTAGCCATGAAGCTAGGCAAGCAGCTGGGAAGGCCTCACAGTGTCATTTACACCACTTGTCTTTTTTAAAAGGCTGCATAATATTTTAGTGTTTTTTTTTTTTCGAGACATGGTTTTTCTGTATAGCTCTGGCTGTCCTGGAACTCACTCTGTAGACCAGGCTGGCCTCGAACTCAGAAATCTGCCTGCCTCTGCCTCCCAAGTGCTGGGTTTAAAGGCGTGCGCCACCGCCCGGCTTCAGTGTTCTTTTAAAACGTTCTTATTATTGATGAATGTGCACATTTGAGCCATGCAGGGCATGCAGCCATCAGAAGACAGCTTCATGGAGTTGGTTCTCGTTTTTACCTTTCCGTGTGCCTCAGGGATCGAACTCAGGCTGTCAAACTTGTGTGGGAAGTGCCTTTAACCTCTGAGCCATCTTGAGCCTCACTATTTCATTTTATCCAAATGCTGGAGTTACAGGTACTCTGTAGTGGAGAAGGTGTTTTCACGTCTCACCCATTATAAAGAATGCTATGATAGTTTCATTCCCTTATGCACACACCATGTAGTTTAGCCCCCTGTTCCAGAGAGATTTCAGTCCACCACCATCATCGTTCACATAGCTGAGACAGGAGGCCAAGAGCTACACCAAAACCAGAGATGAGAGTAACCTTCCGGGTCTGACTCTCATGACCTGCTTCCTCCAGCCAGACCCCACTCCTGAAGGCTACAGGCCTTCAAAGTAGTACCACAGACTGGACCCTGAACATCCAAAACCTGAGCCTGTGAGGACATTTTAAATTCAACCGTAACAACTCAGGAGAGAGATGGCTGGGTCCTGTGGGGATTCCCTTTTTAGTTTCTTTAGAAACTTCCATACCATGTCATAATGGCTGCAACCAAATCTCTGTCTCCCCCCGCAGTGTTCAAAGGCCTCTCTTACATCCATGCCACCAAAGGGTCTCTTACCTTTTTCCTCTGATGACCCCATGTCTTCTTTGGTATACCCTAGCCCCTGCTAAGAGATACTCCTGTGATTTGCTACAACATGCATGCTAAGTGAAATAACTCAGACGCAAAAACATGTTGTCTCACATTTATATGTGGAATCTAAAAGGAAAAAAATGTCAGATATATAGAGGTGAAAGATAAAACAGTAGTTACCAAAGTTGGGGTGTCGGCCAGGAAGTGGGGAGGTGTAGACCCAAGGACAGAGAGAAGGCATGGGCAAATAGCTCCAGTTGTAACAGTCCTTGTAGAGACTGAGATGTTCTAAAGAGAGACACTTGTGCCCCACTTTTGATCAGATGCTTGAAAAGTGGTCCCCAAGGGACTGGAACTTCCCAGAGACCTCATGCAAGGGGAAGGGGAAAGCTAAAGCTCTGGTGCTGGAGGAGGAGCCCACCTCCTAGGAAGAGATTTTACACAGAATTGACGACCTGCAAGATGCAGAGCACCCATGGGTCTGTGATGTGATGATACCATGTGTTGATTAGAACTGCGAAGTTCTATAGACCTCGCACCCTCTGTTTAGACCTACACCTCGTGACAGAACCCCAGGTAACTACTGATCACTGGATCCTTTCATTTGTTCCTCCTCCCAGTGTGGCTGCGGTGACCTTTCTCGGCTCATCACTATGACTTTCTCTTTAAGGGGCATCTCAAGGATGAGCAGTTGAGGCCAGCTTGCCAGGGCCGCTGGAAACCAGGCTTGCATCCTAAAGACTTCTGTAACAGACAGGTAAGTATAGTATAGGAGTGAGTATAGTAGACATAAGCACAGTATGGGGCTCTAGTTAACCACTGTGGACTGCATATAAGATTTTGCCACCTGGATAGATCGTAGCTGCTTTTGCCACAGAGGAAAAACGGTTTATTACCTGAGGTGAATGGTCCTGCTGAGCAGACAGAAGCGCAGCAGCTCTGCTCTGTTACCCCCAGCAGTCTGAAGAGTTACGTTCATTTCTTAGGGACTTTGACACAGGACAGGGGTGCCTTGGGAGGACTGTGATGTGATAAGGTGAACCAGAAGCCACTATGGTGGCTTCAGTCTTGGTGAGATTCTAGAAAATTTCAGGTTTACAGCCTGGAGTATACAGAGGCCTAATGCAAATGTTAATTGCATTGGAATTCTTGAATCTGGGCTTCAATCAGAGTCCAGGGCTGGGACCTTCATTTTCCCTCCCATGTCCCCATAACTGTCTCTGCCGTTCTGTCTTGCCACAATGGATATATTAGCTTGTTTTACTGCAGTAACCATTTTACAACAGATAGGTATCAGATTTCACCCTGTGTTCTTTCTATACCTTAAACATACACAATAAAATTCATTATAAACAGACACAGTCATTTTTATCTCACAAAGCCCCTGGAGAAGCATAGGCACGTGTGGCCTGGGCCCACTCGAGAGCCACAGGAAACGAAGAGGCCCCTTATGTCTTAGCGTTATGATTTGTGTTGGGCCTCATTCATGGTCCTGCTGAGTGCATTCAGTCCACAGGTTAGCTGTGCCAAAATTCCCAGGGCTGGCAGATCACACCTGAACCACTGTATGATTTAAGAAAATATGCTAGAGACAAAGCACTTAAGTTTCTAAATAGAAATGGTTGATTAAGCCATGCAGTGGTGGCGCACGCCTTTAATCCCAGTACTTTGGAGGCAGAGGCAGGCAGATTTCTGAGTTCAAGGCCAACCTGGTCTAGAGTGAGTTCCAGGACAGCCAGGGCTCCATAGAGAAACCCTGTCTTGAAAAACAACAACAACAACAACAACAACAACAACAACAACAACAAAACAGCAACAACAACAAAAAAGAAATGGTTGACTAACTGCCCAATAAAGTCAACAAAAATAGGCCCACATCAGGGTATAGTCATGAAACAATGTTGGCAGAGAAGGATTATGTCAACTGAGAGGAGGACAGTGGGTCAAGCCCAAAGTCGCAAGTCACAAGATGATTTTAGGCTCTAAACAAACATCAAAGCCAAAAAGGCCCCGAGTGGTGGCTACAACCTGGGAGACAGCGGAGCCTACTTTGGCTTCCATGAGTAGATAGCCTATCAGCTAGAAGTCAGCCGGGCCCCAGGGGAAGACACTGTCAGTGACTGTAGGATGGCTGGGAAGGGGCTTGCCACAAAAGCCTGTTGACCCATGTTCCATTCTTACACCGTGGAAGGAGACACACATGCGCAACAAATAGTCATTTTTAAAATGAGCGCTTTTAGGGGGATAGAGAAAAGACTCACAGTGTGAGCTGCCATGGGGACCCTGGAGATTGAACTTGCTCTTCCAGAGAACTCAAGTTCAATTCCCAGTGTCCCCATGGCAGCTCACACCTGTCTGTAACTCGAGTTCCAGGGGATCCAACATCCTCACACAGACACACATGAAGGCAAAACACTAATGCACATAAAATAAAAACAAATAGTTTGAAAAAAGGCATTTTTAGATGCTGCGGCTCCCATGAGTTGCCTCCTCTGCACTCTTTGTTAGAAAGTGCCTGGAGGAGGGGCTCCAGTAAACCAGGGAAATGAGTCAGAGAAGAATCCAGAATCGAGGGTAGAGCTGGGCCTCTGCAAGGGGGAAGAGATAGCTGGGCCTCAAGTCTGGGCCACAGACAGAGCTGAAGGGAGCAGAGGAGAATCCCAGTGCCCAGGAGGGAGTACAGGGCTCTGTTCTCCCTGAAGGAGCCTTCTTTTTTTGAAGCCCCACCTTCCCCCCCCTCATCTCCCACACCCTAGTAGATCACACACTGGGTGGGCAGTTGCCTTCCCTCACACTATCTCAGAGGCTCTGATGAGTCCCCTCTTTTTCCATCACCCGACAACCCCCACTCTGTCAGGAGGCGGGGCAGGAGACCCACCTTAGGGAACATGGTCACCATGGAGTACAGGCACTCCTGACGCTTCTCCTCCAGGTCTCTCTGCTTTTCTGTCCAGGCCTGCAGCCTGAGGCTCTGCTGGCGGTCAATGTTCTCCAGGAACACATAGAAGTTCTGGGCCTTATAGGTAACTCTCGTTTGTCGAATGGCTCCTATGTGTTTGATCACTTCTTGTCTGGGAAGAGAGAAGAATCTTAGGAGGTAGAGAGACTTCTTCCTCTTTCCACCCTGCCTCCCCCACAGTCAGTTAACTAGAGAGACGCCTCTGCTCTGTTAATTCTTGAGAGGAAAACGAGGAACGGATCTATGAGAAGGAGCAGAGAAGGTGGAAGGTGGTATGAGCGGAGGAGCCTCAGGGTTGGAAAGAAAAGTCAAAGTAAACGGTAGGGACCATGTTGGATGAAGGACAGGAACACGGGGATGCACGTAGGCATGGAGGACAGGGGCACGGGGATGCACGTATGCATGAAGGACAGGGGCGCGGGGGTGCAAGTAGGGAGAGGGAATTTGGAGGGAGAAACAACATATAGATGCCATACGTCCTACACCTTCAAGAGTTGCCCAAGGCCTAGCACCAGCGTTTGTTAGCCCCCTTTCCCAGGAGACCTGGGGGATGCCCCTCATTGGTTTCCTGCCCACATTCCTTTATCTCTCTCCTGGGTTTTAGCTTTACCCTGATTTGTAATGGGCACGGGTGGCTGCTGGGTCACCTACCGGAGGCTCTGGAAGCGTCTGTATTCGATGTACTTCTTGCATAGGTACTGCAGCCTGAGGGTGCTCAGTTCCATGGCGAATGCAGTGACCTCCAGAGCTTTGCTGCGCAGGTACTGTGGCAGCACCAGCTCTGACTCCGAACCACCCAGGATCTGCAGATTCTTCAGCTGGGCCTCCATGTCTATATAGTAGACCTTGTCCTTAGGTGTCCCCGGGGCTTTCTGCAAAGATGTCCATGTCACCCTTCGGATGGATGTCCCGGTGATGGGGAAGGAGGTAGATTTCTTGGGCTTAGCAGAAACCTGTCGGGTCCGTGGCGTTTGCATAAACTCAGCCGAGCACAGGGTCCTCTGGATCCCCTGCCCGGGCTGCTGGGCGTGTGGGGATGTGAGCAAGTACGACCTACTTTGACGAGCAGACTGGGCCCGGCAGTGGGGGGTCGGCGGTGGTGTTTCTGACTTCTCCAAATTCTTCCACCGACTGGTGGTGGTGAAGATCATCTTCTCTGGACTTGCTTTCTGCTCCTTCCTGGGGCTCTGCTTCTCCTCGTCCGGCTGGGTGAGTCTCTGCCACTGCTGCCTGGCAGCTGCCTCTGCCTCCCACTGCCTCACCTTCTCCTGGTGCTCCTGCTCTAGCAGGGCCCACTTCTTCTGCCGCTGAAGCCACATCTCTTCCTCCTGCAGCCATTGCTGCCTCCTGGTCTCCCAGTTGTGTTCCTCCTCCCAGTGCCCCATGTGGCTCTCCAAAAGCATTCTCCTGGTGCTCCCCGGGGACAGGGACTTCTCAGGATAGGGCTTGCTTTGAGCTCCCTCTTCTTGGATGTGGTCTCCCTGGTCCTTGCCTTCCTTGTCCACTAGTTTTTCCCATTGTGTAGGAATCTGGGGGACCTCTGAGTGAAGTATCACAGGCTCCAGGGGCTCAGTGCGGTCAACGAACACATCCTTCACCCCCGAATCTGTAGCCGTGCCAGAGAGTGGCTTTGGGGCTGCAGGTGTAGCGCCACTGTCCCGGACACTTGGGGAGACAGCTGAAAACACCTGCCTGTCCTCCTTGGGCTCCTGCTTTCCCTCCTCCCCTCTTTCAAAGGGCTCCAGATCCTCAACAATATCCTTGGCTAGTTCTTCCCGGGCACTAGCAGACTCAGCCATCTTCAGCTGGAATTCCAGGGCGTGCTTTATCATGAGGAGGTTGTGGTATTTATCGCCTAGAACCTTTACCTGTTTCAGCAGTGCGTCCCTTTTGCTCTCCAGGACTTTGATGGATTTTTGGAAGTGCAGCCTCTGGGTACTGAGCTCTTTGTTCTTCTCTGCCTGCAAGTACTTGTACTTGGTCTCCAGACTCTTGTTCTCTTTGTGCTGGAGGATCAAGGCCTTGTTGAGGTTCTCCACCACAGCGGACATGTACCTGATGGCTTTGACCTCCCCTTTGTTGAACATAGTGGAGTCAAGGAGCTCCTGCAGCATAGCCCTCACCTCTGAGACATTCAAGTGGGTGGTGTTCTTGTCCTGGAGCATCTGCTCTGGGCTCGGTGGCTCAGGCGGGCCCCTCCGCTCCTTCTTCTGTGGGCTTTTCTCATGCCAGTCCTGCCAGAAGTTATGTTTGGACACTGGAAGAGATGGAGACAGAAAGGCAGAAAGCGCCCATCAAGAATCGACAAGGGCCGGGCGCTGGTGGCGCACACCTTTAATCCCAGCACTTGGGAGGCAGAGGCAGGCGGATTTCTGAGTTCGAGGCCAGCCTGGTCTACAGAGTGAGTTCCAGAACAGCCAGGGCTACACAGAGAAACCCTGTCTTGAAAAACCAAAAGAATCAACAAGATACTGGGAAAGGTGTACTGACCCTTCGGATCCCGCAGAGCCAGGATGCTCGGCCACCCTTCTTTGGGATGGGCAAGAGCAGGGAGCTGGCACTGTGAGCCAGGGTGGGGTTATCAGGAGACACCTCTGCCAAGCCTGAGATTTCCCGGAGCGTAGCTTTAGGTCTACCAACAGCATAGCACCTGCAGAGCCCAAAGGGGCCTGGCATAGCATGACAGGCTCTACTCACTTCAGCCTAGTTCCTAGCAAGGTGTTACTTTTCTAATTATGTCTGGATCCTTAATGTCAACTACCCAAACCTGTTAGAAGTTCCCTCTCCTTTTCCTGTTACCTCTGTCCTATGCCTGGGGAGCATCTGTAACAACTGTGCATGTGCCGTTATTGTTTTAATTGTCTTTGCCCATATCAGGGGATCACATTGGACTGTCACCCCCCCCCCCCAAAAATAAATTAAGCAGAGACTATGTACTGTGTGCGACCTCAGTGTCACATCTCAGTCTTCCTGGGCTGCTCATGGCCATGCATCTTTGTGCCTACTCTGTGTGGGGCTGATGGAATGATTGTCTTGGAGCATCCTCTCAAACATCACTGGCAAAGAGAACAGTGGGTATCTTTGGATGTGATGCAAGACAGCGTGTGGAGCTTACGTGATACTGAGCTCACTCTAGATCTCACTATATCAGATGAATCATATGACCCTGGGGTCCAGAAGTCTGAGACCAAGTCCCTTGGATCCAAATCTAATTTGTACCATGTGCTTTGGGTACATTTCCTAACTTCTTAGTGCCTTAGTCTCCTCGTTGGAAAAACGGGAACCACCATAGATTTTAATTCTTGGAATTTAGAGGGCACATAGTTAAGGCCACAGATGAAAGCCCTGCAGCGGGTGTTCAGTGAGTAATCCCCACGAGTCGGGCGGTGCTGGCTTTAATCCCAGCATGTGGGAGGCAGAAGCAAGCATGTCTCTGTGAATTCGAGGCCAGCCAGGTCTACACAGCTAGCTCTAGGACAGCCAGGGCTACACAGAGAAACCCTGTCTTGAAAAACAAAACAAACAAAAAAGCAAAAACAAAAAAGTTTATACTCTGTAAGGCTGAAGAGAGGGTCAGGTTTCAGTGAAGCAATTGCTGCGTAAGCATGTGGGCCTAAGTTTAGATTCCCAGCATCAACGTAATAAGCTGGACACACTGGGCATACCTGTAGTCTCACTGTCCCATTACCAGAGAGGCAGAGACAGGAACATTCCTGGGGTTGTTCCTAGCCAACCAGCCTAGCCCATTGGGAAGCTCTAGGGTCAGGGGGAGATTGTCTGAAAAACAAGGTGGAGAATGATTGAGAAGGATGCCCAGTATTAATCTCTGGCCTACACACAGGCACGCCATACAAATTTACATTCTGGCAAGAAAATAAGTATACAAATAACTATTTCAACACGCAGAGTAGTAAAGGCGGCGGTCAGATAGTCTCCGTTTCCTGTCTTCTTCCTCCTGTAACATTCAACCCAAATTTTTTTTAAAAGGATTATTTATTATTCAGACACACCAGAAGAAGGCATCAGATCTCATTACAGATGGTTGTGAGCCACCATGTGGTTGCTGGGAATTTAACTCACAAATTCTGGAGGAGCAGTCAGTGCTCTTAACCGCTGAGTCATCTCTCCAGCCCCCCTAATTTTTTTTTTTTTTTTTTTTTTGAGACAGGGTTTCTCTACATATAATCCTGGCTGTCCTAGAACTCACTATGTAAACCAACCAGGTTGGCCTCAAACTCAGAGTTCTCTGCTTCTGCATTCCAAGCACTGGGATTAAAGGTGTATGCCACCATGCCCAGCTTTATTGTCATTTAATTGTCCAAGAGAATCCATGGAAATGCTAACATTAGCTACTGTTTATTAAGTCCAGAATATACCAGGCCTGGTGTCAGACATCTCATATCTCATGCGCCCTTCCTCCTGACTCTGAAGTTAGATAATAGCCTCTGAAGAGACAGGCTCATGGAGATAAAATAAAGATGCCCAAAGCCACACACAGCCCCAAGGCAGCAGAGGTGGGATTAAAACGGAAATCTGCCTCACTCTACAGCACCAACTTTCGAGTGAAACTAACCAAAGCAGGGGACTGGCTTTTGTCACCACCCGTGGCTCTCTCTGCTCTCCGAGCTTCAGGGCTCTTATCTACAAAATTCAGGAGGTAATCTCAGGTCAACTATAGACTGAGTAGGAATGAAGTTTCAAGAGTTAGCCAGGCTGGTGATAGACCACCTTGGGAGAATCCAGAATTCTCTGGAAGGCTCTAGGGGGACTGCCAGCTGAAGCTTACCAAACCCTGGCTTGATCTGGGCTGGTTTTGAGTGAGAACAGGGTGCTCTTCAACCTCTGCCTATAAACCTCAGCTTTCCCTGTGTTTAGGCCTCATCTCCCAGAACTCTCACAAGGCCACAGCTCCAGGAAGCACTGGAGAGCTCCTTTTCACTTCATTCCTACTATATCTTTAAAAACAAAACAAAACAAAGGAGAGCTGGCTCAGCAGTTAAGAGCACCGACTGCTCTTCCAGAGGTCCTGAGTTCAATTCCCAGCAACCACATGGTGGCTTACAACCATCTGTAATGAGATCTGTCACCCTCCTCTGGTGTGTCTGAGGACAGTTACAGTGTGCTTACATATAATAAATAAATAAATCTTGGGGCCAGTGTGAGGAGAAGGAAAAAAAAGAAAAAAAAAAAAAAACAACTACAAAACTGGTTTTGTTTGTTTGTTTTCTTTGAGACAAGGTTTCCTTGTGTAGCCCTGGCTGTCCTGGAAGTCACTTTATAGAACAAGCTGGCCTGGAACTCAGAGGTGAACTCAGAGATCTGCCTGCCTCTGCCTCTGCCTTCTGAGTGTTGGGATGTGCTCGGGTGGCTTTGGTCTGCACCATGTGCATGCAGTGCCTGTGGAGGCCAGAAGAGGGCGTCAGATCCCCTGGAACTGGAGTTACAGATAGTTGTAAGCTACTGCGTGCGTGCTGGGAATTGAACCCAGGTCCTCTGGGAAATGAGCCTGTGCAGTGAAGCTCAGAGCAGCCTTGTGATCCGCAAGGGTCCGTTACCCCAGTTCTACACCCTGGCTTCCCGCTCTACCGTCTTTCGCATGTGCATTATGGAGGATGGTCAGGAGCCCCTGAGAAGGCCTCCAGCCCACTCCCACCCGGTTCTTCTCCTGGAAGCCCCAGGAACCTACTTTGTGTTATTTTCTTCTGGTCTTCGATGAGAGTGGAGCAAAGAGAGATGAGAGACTCGATGCCTCCTTTGGTGGCCATGAGAGAGAGAGGCAGCACCTTCTCCATCACCTCGATCCATTCGTCTAGGGCTTCGTCTTCCTCTGCACTTCTCCTGTTCTTTATCTCATAAGTCAGACTGTCACCTGGGCGGGGTGGGGGTCAGGCTGAGAACAGTCTGTCCTCTAGGGACCCCCGCGTGACCCTACAGCACAGGGGGTTGCAGCAGACCTGAGGGCGGTGTGGTTTCAGTGTACACTGGCTATCCGACTGCTCACTCTCTTGAGCCTCACTCCCTTCCCTGTAGAAGGGTTGGGGGAGGACCGAACGACCGACACAAAGCCTGCCATGTAGAGACAGGCAGTAGACATGAGGCAGTGTTGCTTAAGTGTGAGGCCAGCCATGTTAATCTACGCTAGCTGCGTAACCTAACATCTGGGCCACTAAGGGGTTTAAATCCAGTCAAGTTTTCTTTGTGCTTCTGTTTGTCTGCTTGCTTGAGGCAGAGTCTCAATATGCAGCCTCAGTCTTGTGTGGGTGTGTGCGAAGCCCAGAGACCACAGTGGACTGCCTCCTCTCACTGAACCTGGAACTTACCATCTCTGCTAGACCAAGCTGTCAGATGCAGGGCTGAGGGTGTGGCCACTGCGGCTCTCAGGCTTTTACATAACTTCTAGGCGTCTGAACTTAAGTCCTCAAGTGCATAGTAAGCACTTACCCACTGGGCTGCCTTCTGGCAAGTGGTAATTAATTTTGATTGGCTTGGTGGAAGCCACACCTCCCGGCAGGGGCATTTCAGAGGTGATCTCAGCATGAGGTTTTGACCTAATCAGTGGACCAACCCATTGATAGATTCAAGTTTAGGTGGACTGTCCGGAGATAACAGAAGTGTGGAAGGTAGGACCAAATTGGGGTGTGTGTGTGTCACAGACAGGGGCGGAGGTGGGTCATGGGGGGTGCTTTAAATGGTCTGTCCGGTCCCTGGCCTCTTCCTGTTCTCTGCTTTCTGGTTACATGAGTGGAGCAGCCTCCTCTGCCACACTCCCTGGGATTCGCTGTCACCATGAGCTAAGGGATAGGGTCAAGAGACCCTCAGTGACACCTCTGAAGCCACCTTTACCCTTCCTCTCTCTTGTCAGAGCAACAAAAGACCCACTGACATAGCCCTTCTAGGGAGTGAGGCTGCATGCCACGCTCCTTCACGGGGGGGGGGGGGGGGGAAGAGGAGTCTCAGTCTGTCCTTCTGTGTCCTCGGCCACCACTCCTGTCCCCCCTCCTTGCACATGCTGATTAGGTAGGGTCTTGAGACACCAGCTCCCTGGACTGCAGCAGGCCCACAGACTCACCCCATTCACCCAGCCAGCGGAGGATCTCATACAGGTGCTTCTCCTTAGCCTTGGCGTCTGTAGAGAAGGACGCCATTTTCTCCAGCAGGATGAACCTCTTCTTGCCTTTCTGCTCTGGTTGATGAGGCTTCGCCCTTTCTTTTAAATCATATCCCAGTTCTTCCTGGAAGCGATTGATGGCACAGTTGACATTGTCCAAAATGTCTGAGAGCTGGGTGGAAATGTCCTAGATGGGGCAGGGGCAGCAGATGGCAAAGGTTAGGAGTCTCCATCTTGGAGGCCATTGCCTATGTGCTAGCAGTGTAACTCCGGGTCTCAGGGCATTCTCACTGGTAAGGTAGAGCTTGTTACCAGGCAGTGGTGGCGCACGCCTTTAATCCCAGCACTTGGGAGGCAGAGGCAGGCGGATTTCTGAGTTCAAGGCCAGCCTGGTCTACAGAGTGCGTTCCAGGACAGCCAGGGCTACACAGAGAAACCCTGTCTCCAAAAACCAACCAACCAACCAAACAAACAAACAAGCAAAAAAGGTAGAGCTTGTTGTAGTACTTCATGCCATGGGTTTTATGAGAATGGCATGACATGATAGTGTAAAGGGTTTAAAACGTGCCCAGATACATAGGCTCTCGTTACCATCTTAATTTTTTACAAAAGATTTATTTATTTTATGTCTATGAGTACACCATTGCTCTCTTCAGACACACAGGAAGAGAGCGTCAGATTCCATCACAGATGGTTGTGAGCCACCATGTGGTTGCTGGGAATTGAACTCAGGACCTCTTCCAGGTGCTCTTAACCGCTGAGCCATCTCTCCAGCCCTCCCATTTTAATTTTTAAGCCTTTATAATTTCAGAACTTGCTGGAGACATCTGGAATTTCACAAGGATTCAGAAGCAACATGGGGGAAAAAAAAGGAATCCCAAAGAAACACTGGATAAAAGGTTCAAGCAGTGTGTCCTTTGCTGTCCCACGTCTACACACACTCCCCTCCTTGCAAGAAGTGCTGCCTGGGAGAGATAGGAAAACACCGAGCACAGCTGCACCAGAGCCCATATCCGGAGTGATCTGGATCTGGCATCACCCCAAGTGTTCCCAGGGTATAGTTTAGGGGATTCTAGCAGCCTGTCAACACAGAGTCTGAATTTTAAAAATCTACCCCTGCACAAAACCTTTTAGGATCCATCGCTAGGCACTGTCCAGGAGCCTCCTACCCACTTACCTGGGGCTGTGACCTTAAAGCCCTGCCTTACAGAGGTGCTCGGTCTCAGCCTCCCCCGCAGAAGCCAGATACAGCATGTGGGCTCACATTCCGAACTCACCTGTCTGCAAGCCTGGCTTGTCAAGTCTCCCAGGACCCCTAAAGGCCCAAAGGCTGGAGTCTTGTGTAAACGAGAGATCAGTCCCCAGCCTCTACATCAGACCCTAATGGAAGGGTATTTTCCTCGTCTCTGGGGTTACCTCCTGAGTCCGAATTAGCTGGGCAGTCTCAATCTTTGAGATAATAGCCTTCACTGATGTGGGAGTCACCAAGTGTGGGGGGTTGTCCTCCTCCATTCTAGATAATTCTCTTAGTCTGAAGATGCCCCGTGTCTCTTGTACACAGGCCTGAACACACAGTATGGACAGCTTTGGAGGCTAAGGGCTCAGGGAGATTCCCAGGTACCCTCTGCCCGGCACAGCTCCTCTAGTAACTGCCAGACACCAGGTT
Source organism: Montemys delectorum (assembly GCA_019843815.1). Taxonomy (NCBI): domain Eukaryota; kingdom Metazoa; phylum Chordata; class Mammalia; order Rodentia; family Muridae; genus Montemys; species Montemys delectorum. The sequence goes on along the minus strand of JADRCD010192675.1, from coordinate 35,476 downwards.
CCAACTGACTCCCTTTCCCCCAGTGACATCATCAGTGTGACTTAAAGAATCAGAAGATTAAATTCCCACCACCCAGCTGCATGCCAGCCGTTGCCTGCCATTGTCTTTACTTGACATCTTTACTCGTTTGTTTTGCTTCACCATTAAAGATCATGTTCCCAAACTAAATATTAATGATGAAAAACAGGAAGAAAAGCAACTAGGAAAAAATGACTTTCTGCTACAGTTTAGATCCCTGTTCCCCAAAGATCTGTATGTGGAAGGTTCTGGTCCCCAGCATGGTGCCAAGGGGAAGTTATGGAACATTTGGGAGGTAGGGCCTTGGGTGGGACCTTAGGATACTGTGTACTCTTGAAGGGCATTGTAGGGTTCCAGCCCTTCCCTCTTCCTCTCCTTTCGTGGTTTTACTCCACCACATCAGAAACAGCTCTTTGATCACGGGTGAGAATTTCCAAATTGGTGAGCCAAATAACCTTTTTGACTTTGAGTCAGTCCTCACAAGTGTTTTGCTACGGCATCAGAAGGCTGACTGGGTACTTTTCTAAAGGGAACATTTGACTTTAAACTCAGAGTCAATCAATACCGTACTGAGGATGTGTTTGCTTTTGCCCCAAGGCTCAAGGCTCAGTCAACACTCTTACCTGCTAAAGATGATAATCATAACAGTAGGGCTTTTTTCCCTTCTATTTTGAACATCACTGTACCTGGCACATAGTAGGGCACTAAGCACTCATTGAATGAATGGATATGAAACGCAGATTCATAGACATGACAAATTTTCTCCCTCGTCATCAAAAATACTGTCTAATAGATAACAAATTAAGCATCGTAAGTTGTCTTACCCACGTGTGACTTTTCCTGACACTCAACCGTCTTTCACCGTACTGTTAGTTCACTAAGGCAATGATAATTCTGCGGCTTACTCACTCAGCAGACACTCACCTTTGGTAATATTTTAGGTGTTACAGTAAGCCCCAGACTAAGACCCTGGCTAATGGGGACTTTTTTATCTTTACATCTATTATGGATGGCCCTTTCATCCTTTATAATTTTGGAAATCTTATAGTTTGTAAATCACTTTTAGTTTGACCATGTTTAATTTTTTCAGAATTTAGCTCTTGCTCTGAGGATCAGAACCAGACCCCTGTGCATGCCAGGTCCACATTTTACCACTAGACACGTCTCAACCCCGGATGGCTTATCTTCACCAGCGTGTCAAAGCCAGCTAGGGCTCCAAGGGTGACGGGGTACACCTAGGTATAGCTGTAAGAGCAGAGTTAGTATTCTAACTTGGTTCCTTTACTCCAACTCCTTCTCTAGACTCTTCCCCCGCCCCAACCCTCTCTATTTTTCTTTTAAGTTCAACCACACTGATGAGTAGATTGTATATAAATAATCTAAGCAAGCCAATTAAAACATAGACAGCGTGTGATTTAATTAAGAAAATTCCAAGAGCCCTCTTCAGTTCAGTGTGAAACCCACATGCTAAGGCTCTGGGTTCCTTCCTCAGATGAGCACAACTCACCCCGTCCCGGCTTTCCTGTTAAAAGCATGGTGCTGACGCCTTTAACTAATCCCAGCACTCGAAGCCAGAGGCAGGTGGATCTCCATGGGTTCAAGGCCAGCCTGGTCTACCTAGCTAAGGCTACATAGAAAGACTCTGATGAGACAAAGAGAGAGGAGAGGGCCTAAGACTCAAACTGTATGCTACTGACCTGGAGCTTTGAACTTAGAAGGCGCACATTGCTGGGTATGGTGGCACAGCTTGCAATCCTAGTTGAGGAGGTAGAGGCAGAAGGATCAGGAATTCATGGTCATTCTTGGATCCATATCCTGTTCAAGGCTGGGCTTTATGAGAGATGCTGTCTTTAAGAAAGGGAGTTGGGGGTTAGGGTATATGGCTGGAGAGATGGCTTAGTGGTTAGGAGCACTGGCTGCTCTTCCAGAGGTCTTGAGTTCAATTCCTAGTACCCATGTGGTGGCTCCCAACCATCTGTGATGGGATCTGATTCTCTCTCCTGAAGTGCATGAAGACAGAGCACTCGTTGTCTTAGTTAGGTTTCCATTGCTGTGAACAGACACTGTAGCTAAGCACCTCTTTTAAGGGACAACATTCCATTGGGGCTGGCTTACAGGTTCAGAGGTTTAGTGTCCAGGCATGGCACTGAAGAAGGAGCTGAGAGTTGAGAGTTCTACATCTTCATCCAAAGGAAGTCAGGAGCAGACTATCTCCCATGTGGGTAGGAGGAGGGTCACAAGAGGTCACTCCCACAGTGACACACTTCTTCCAATAAAGCCACACCTACTCCAGTAAGGCCACACTTCCTAACAGTGCCATACCCTGGGTCAGACATGTTCAAACCACCACACTCACATACATAAATAAATCAGCCTTGATGGGTGGGAGCCACCATGTGGTTGTTGGGAATTGAACTCGGAACCTCCAGAAGAACAGCCAGTGCTCTTACCCGCTGAGCCATCTCTCTGGACCCAAGATAAAAATATTTTAGTTCGTCATCATTAATGTTTCAGAATTTTCTACAGAAAAGATTACCATTTAACATTTATTACATCCATGCCCACAACACACATATGCAGTACACTATAACACACACACCCACACCCACACACACATGCATGATGCAACATGTATGCTCAAGGCTGAAGCAGGGCTCTGGGCAGAGGGTGCATGTGCCTAGAGTTAGGTGAGCATTGGAGAGTGGAAAAGTCGATGATTCTTCCTCTCCAAAGTGCCAGACTTGTTTATGTCCCTATCCCTTAGGACTGGGACATCTCCAGACATTAGTCCTTCAGAGGCCTGCTCCCTGGACCATCTACCACACCTTTCATCATCATTCAAAAGCCACTCTCAGGGCTGGAGAGATGGCTCAGGGGACAAGAGCACTGACTGTTCTTCCAAAGGTCCTGAGTTCAAATCCCAACAATCACGTGGTGGCTCACAACCATCCGTAATAAGATCTGATGCCCTCTTCTGGGGTATCCGATGACAGCAACAGTGTACTTACACATAATAAATAAGGCCACTCTCAGGTGATCACTACACATCTAGGAGAAACACTAGCTTTAAAAAACCCATCTAGCCCGCTTCAAAGTCTGTGCAGAAGCTCCTCATCTAAAGCAAACACTGTCTTGTTGTTAGTTCTCAGCTACATTATAAGCCCAGCTTTATGACACTTGGTGTTATGACATCATCTCATTGTGAAGAAGCTGCCCCAGCGAAGCTAGGCATTTGACAGGTGTGTGTCTGTGCAAGTTCATACATGCCCGTGGAGGTCAGATTTGACAGGTGTGTGTCTGTGCATGTTCGTACATGCCCGTGGAGGTCAGAATTCAAGCTCAGATGCCATTCCTCTGGACAGCCGTCTCTCTTGAGTTTTTGAGATAACATCTCCAAGCATTGGAACTGTTAGAGCGGCCTACCAAGCCTGGCTTTTTACGTTAGTTCTGTGGATCAGTTGAGTCCTCAGAACTTGCAAGGCAAGCACGTCACAGACTGAGCTGTCTCCCTGGCTCAAGGTTTTTGGTTTTGTATTGTTTTGTTTTGTTTTGTTTTTTCACTGCATAAATGGAGAAAAACAGGAAAACAAACATATCGTTTTAAAGCTTTATAGCTGGGAATGTTTATTCTCTCTCAGTGGTGGAGCATTTGTGTAACATGCACAAGGCTCTGGGTTTGAGTATAAACCACTTCTCTCTCTTTCCTAAATGAATGTAATAAAATTGGAGCAAACAGATTTTGGGGAGAAAATAATTAAATAAAACAATCACCCAATACCTAGTAGTTTTCATGACAGGTTATTGCAACCTGAAACAGCTAAATGCCATAAAATGATATTCAGAGCATACATGAGAACAACAAGGTTAACGTGTTAAAAAACACACAAAAGAATGGCTGGTAAGCCAGCTGGGTAGGCCAGCTGGGGTGCCACACGCCTTTACTTCCAGCACTTAGGAGGCAGAGGCAGGAGGATCTCGGTAAGTTTGAGATTAGCCTGGTGGACTACAAAGTGAGTTCTAGGACAGCAAAACCCTGTCTCAGGAAAAGAAAGAAAGAAAGAAAGAAAGAAAGAAAGACAGACAGACAGAAACAGAGAGAGAAAGAGAGAGAGAGAAAGAGAGAGAGAGAAAGAGAGAGAGAGAAAGAGAGAGAGAGAAATGAGGGTCACCGCAATGGTTTAGCAATAAAGGCACTTGCCACCAAGCCTGGTGACTTGAGTTTGATCCCAGGACTCCACACACAGTAGGAGAAAGGATTCCACAGCTTGTCTGTGGAACACACACACTAACATTTGCACACAAATAAATTAACAAAAAATTAAAATGCAGATAACACAAAACAAATGAAGAAAATAAAAACCAGATAGTGGTGAATCCCAGGGAATAATGAATTGCATCAGCTTCTCACTTGGCTCAGGTCTGAAGAGCAAGCACAGTGTTTTAAGAACTGGTGATTAGACAAACAAGAAGTATTACAGAATGAATTCTGCAGATGGGCATGATAAATGATGTATAGCTTATGAGAAGGGAAGGGGAATGAGCTAAATCCTTACATCTGCCCCCATTATTTCTGGGGCTGAGGCAAGACTGAAAATCAATATCCATATACTAAATATTTCAATACTGTAAGCCAACAAACTGTTAAGTAAAATACATTCTAAAACTTAATTTCATAAAAATGTACCTGGAAGGCCAGGTTCTAAATTAGAGTTTGGGGACTCTCCAGACTTCTGCAGTAGAAAATGGCAGTTCTGGGCCCCTGGCTCTGCTCCATTCTTTCCTTTCTGCTCTTAGCTGTGTCCTGCCTTGAGGGAACCTACATGAGGTCAGTGACCTCTGGTCTATGCTGAGCCTCTCTCTGCAAACAACTGCCCTGTTATTCCTCAGGCCCAGGGATGCCCATCTCATCTGCAAGGAGGGATGAGGGGATCTAGCAAGAAATGGGAGACAGTCTAGGAAACAGACTGGGTAGGCAGTTTTCCCATCCCTTTGAGGATTCATCAAAATATGATCAATAAGCCGGGCAGTGGTGGCGCACACCTTTAATCCTAGCACTTGGGAGGCAGAAGCAGGCAGATTTCTGAGTTCGAGGCCGGCCTGGTCTGTTCTGGGACCAGGACAGCCAGAGCTATACAGAGAAACCCTGTCTTGAAGCCACTCCCCCCCCCCCCAAAAAAAAAAGATCAATAAAAGAATAGTAACTTTGGGTCAGGATACCTCCGTGGACTCCCTGCCCAGTGGGGAAGGAAGGAAGCTGAGAGAGGGACAGAGATACACTGGGAACAAACAAACAAACAAAAACAAATCTAAAACAACAGCAAAAGAAACACCGCTAGTCATGAAACGAGGTGAGCAAGGGTCTACTCTTTGTCTTGAAACATTTTATACATTTACTTGACCTTTAAAAACATTTGCCTGCTCATACTGTAATCCTGGCACTTGAGAGGCAGGGGCAGAGGCAGGAATGTGAATTCAGGGCCAGCCTAGGCTACATGTTAAATTCCAGGTCAATCTAGACTACACAGTTAGACCCTGTCTCAAAAAACCAAAGCCCCTAACCCTAAACCACATGGGTAACAACAAAACTGTGCTTTTGTCTTTTGTGGGTTTTCTCTCTCTCTCACATGTGTTCCATCACTGCCCGAGTCCTCTCCCCCCTTAAGTACATCCACTCAGGTAAAGCCAGATGCTTAACTATGCTGCAGAAAAAAACCCATCAGGATGAATGAGAGTGGAGTAAAAATTGAGTTTATTAAGATAAGAGCGAGGACTAAGAAGTTAAAGGCGACTGCTGCCAGGTCTTTCCAGAGCTTGCCTCCTTTATCTTCTCTCTGGAGACAGCCATTTTTGATCTCCTGGACCAGCATGGTCAAAGGAGAGAATTGGCATTTCACATACTTGCAACAGCACAAGTCTCTCTCTCTTTCTTTCTCTCTCTCTCTCTCTCTCTCTCTCTCTCTCTCTCTCTCTCTCATACACACACAGACACACACACACACACACACACACACACACACAAAGTGGTTGTTTTTGTTAAAGAGAGGCTGGAGAGATGGCTCAGTGGGTAAAGACAATTGCCATCAATCCTGATAACATGATTCAATCCCCAGGACCCTAATTATGGAAAGAGAACTGACCCCAGAAAATTGTCCTCTGACTTCCACATGGGTGCAGTGAGCTCATGTGTGCCCTCCCCCATAAATAAATAAAATAAAAACAAGAAAACTTAAGGGAAAGAACATACTTTAGATTTTTCTAAGCTTGGGTTTGGTTTTCTGTTTTTTTGTTTTGTTTTGATACAGGGTTTCTCTGGCTTCACATTTCCCTGTGTATTCCTGGCTGTCTTGAACTTGCTGTATAGACCAAGTTGGCCTCGAACTCAGAGATCTGCTTGCTTCTGCCTCCCAAATACTAGACTTAAAGGCGTGCACTACCACCACCTGACATACATTAGATTTAAAGTGCATAGTTGATTTGTTATTTGATATGGCTTCAAGAAAGAAAGATTAGATCTCAGGGGAAGGGCTTCTTTCCCTCTCATGTTGGCCTTTTCCCCTTGATGTCCTGGGACATCATTTTAAAGATCAGGTTTCTCACTAGTCAGAGAACTCACAAAGCAGGCTAGACTGGCTAGCCTCTGAGTCCCAGGGATCTGTCTGCCTCTACAACTTAGTGCTGGCCTGAAGAATGAATATAAGAACCTTTAATACAACTATTGATAAAACCAAATTGCCTATAGATATAAAGAGGTGTTTTCCTGAATTAGGCTCAGAAACCTACCAAAGGAGACAGGCAACGTCTTTACCCCGGCTTTGGAGGGGGAAAGAGGTGCAATGCCTCCAACCAGGGCCGGCTGTACTAGCCCAAGAACTTGAGCATGCACACCCATTAAGTAGCTTCGAGTTCCCTTATCCACATAGCTGAACGTTTATCTCACATTGTAGATGTTACGGAGCCAGATTCCAGAAGTAAACCAGCGAGCGCTAAGGCTCTCATGCACTCGTTTAGGGGATTTGTCGGTCGCGCCCGACACACACGTTCCTGGCACAGGAGTTCAATTAATAATAGTTCTTGAATTAAGAAATAAAAGCTAAAGTAAATACGCAGGGAAAAAGAGCAGCTCTGTGAACCGCTGTAGTGCCCTATGCGCAGGAGGAATGAATGGCTCGGTCCGGTCTGTGTGGAGGCCGCGGGACGCGAACAGCGAGGCTGGGACCCGGGAGATCCACGCCACTCGCTCTGCGTAGCCAGCGTGCGGTCAGTCCCAGGTCGGCCCAGGCTCACCCCGCCCCGATGGGCGGCCCCAGGCTCGCCCCGCCCCGGAGGCGGGCCCAGGATTCTGCGCACGTGGGGGCGGGCCCAGGCGCGCCCCGCCCCGGGGGCGGGCCCAGGAGGGGGTCCGCGCACGTGGGGGCGGGGCCTGGCGCTCCGTGCCGGGGGCGGAGCCGGGCCGGGCACACCGGGCCGGTTGGGGGCTCCGCTCCTCGGCGAGAGCAACCGGAGCCCCGGCCACGAAGGGGTGCGACCCCCCACTGGCCCCGCCCTCCCGGCTGAAGCCCGGCCAATCAGAGCTGTTCTTACTGGCGAGTGGGCCGAGCCGGCCCAGCTGCTCTGAGGCTCTGGCATGGTAACGTCCCCGCGCGGGGGTGGAGAGGCCCGGGGCTGTCTCACAGCGCCCCCTGCGGCCCGGGCTCGGACCGGGGAGGCGGGAGGGCCGCCGGGGTACCCCGGACCCAGAGGGAGGGCGAGGGGACGGAGCGGTGAGGCGAAGAAGCCCTGTAGCTAGGTGGGGGCGGGGATTGAGGGTAGAAGGGGCGGGGAGGCCATTATGGAGCATGGCGGGGGCTGGGGGTGCGACCGGGGGCTGAGGGGACGGAGAGCGGAGGCGCTGTGTGAGGAGGAGGAAGGGAGGAAGTGAACGGTGGGTCTGAGGGAAAAGGTCGGGGAAGAAGAGAGGGCGGGAGATGGGGACCGGTTACGGATCCTAGGCTATTTGGCGTGGCCCGTGCCCCTCCCCCAGACCCAGGCTGGTTTCGTTTGGAAGCCCTGAGTGCCCCTTCGGACCTTAGGGGACTCCCTTCTTCACCCACCCGTTCGCAAAGCCTGTCTCCTGCGGTTACGAGGGGCTTCTGAGGAAAGAGAGGCTCCTGGTTTTCACCTCAGAACTGGAGTAGCCCAAGAAATGGAGAAGCGGTGGCCCCTTGGTCCCCACCCCGGCTCTGCCTTCAAACGGACTGTGATAACTCTGTGTGACCTTGGGCAAGTCACTACCTTTCTTGGGGCCTTGAATTTCCCATTGACTTTTAAAAAGGAAAATGGGCGATATGATAAACTGAATCTCCATCAGTTGCAAAAGGGGGGCGGCATTTGAGGAGGGAATTTGAGGGAGACCTTCAGCTTGACTGGGGAAAATTTCCCGGGATTTGCGGCTAAGAGATTTAAAGCTTGCAAGGCTGGGGGGTCCCGTTGGAGAAATGGGAGAACTTGGTAAATAGAGGAAGTTGAACCCTGGCTCAAAAAAGATGAGAACCAGAAGTAACAACATTCTATTTTTCGGGAGAGTGAAGAGGTGATGGAGGATCAGAAGCAAAATGTGGTATTCTAGAAAGATCTCCAGGCTCTCTGTGGGGAGCGGAAGGAATGCTAGAGCTTACACTCTAGAGTAGAGGCTAGGAAGGGGTGTGGGGGTGTGGGGGAGGGACTGGTCCAATTTGGGCTCAGCAGGTCAGTGGAGACAACAGGGTGATTGGGCTCAGCTGTTCTTTGCAGCTCTCTACATTGAACCTAGGGCCTTGTTAATGCAGGCAAGTACTGTAGTGCTGAACTGCTCTGCCAACCCTGTTTCTTTTTGATGATGGCTGCCTCTTTCTGAGAAATATGCCTCCTAGCCTTCATTTTCTACAGTTCCTTTGGTGAATAAGTCAGACCAGGCCTACCTAGGATCATCTGGCTGTCTCAGAATCTCAGGATTGGGATTAAAAAAAAAAAGATGAAGCTAAGAAATGTCATGTGTGCCATCCTTCCAGCTGGGAGGCAGCTTTATGGGGTCAGACTGCTTGGATTCCAAACCTACCTCCACTGTTTAATCTCTGAGAACCGTACCAAAGAAGTAACCTGTCAGAACCCTAGCTTCCCCATGAAATGGATTAAATGGACGTGTGGTGTGAGTCTGGCTCATAATATGCACCCAGCAACATTAGTTAGCTGTGATTTCTGTTCTCTTCCCTGTGTCTCTATTCTTGTCTTTTTCTGTGTTCTTCTGAGTACTCAGTTCTGAGATAACCCTTAGATCTGAAGGCTGAGAATTGATTACATCTTGTATCAGGATGCTCCCATTGGTCTCCCTGAATATATAATGACTAGATGGCCAAGTGTCCCAGCATTGACTCTCCCCTACCCCAGAATTTGTGTTTGGTTCCAGGGAAGACTGACAGATCTGCTTGTCTTCAGCTTCCTTCCTTCTGTCCTTTTGCACTGGTCACTTCAGAGTCTACTCAGAAGTGTTACCGTCCCAAAGTTGAATTGGTTTTGCAGCAGGTGAGAGGAGCAGAAAAGAGCAGCGTTGGGAAGCCTCGGGAAGGGAAAGAGGGCTCTGAAAGCTCCATGGTCATTTCCATTCATCCCATCCATCTTTCTTCCCTGGGTAACTGATTAAAGTGGGCCAGAGTTTGAATTCTGCCCCGAAGTCTCCATACAGTTAGCTTCCTATCATTTAATTTTTCCCATGTGAGTATTTGACACCTGCTGCCTTCCACCAAGGTAAAGAGTCTACTATTTTATGTTTCTATTACAGACCATACTTAAAAGAGTTTATACAAACAAATGCAAACAGTATTTTAGCTAGTGTCCAAAAATCCACCAAGATTAGGGATGAGGCAGTGTCATCAATGCACTTCAGGTGGAGGGCCACCCTGTCTAGACAATTGGGGAGTTTAAAAAAGAGAAAGCTCAGCCGGGCGGTGGTGGTGCATGCCTTTAATCCCAGCACTTGGGAGGCAGAGGCAGGCGGATTTCTGAGTTCAAGGCCAGCCTGGTCTACAGAGTGAGTTCCAGGACAGCCAGGGTTACACAGAGAAACCCTGTCTTGGAAAAAACAAAAAACAAAAACAAAAAAACAAACAAAAAAAAACCAGGCTGTCGATGGCTTAGTGGCTTAAGTGTTTGCTGCAGTGGCAGAAAGATTGGAGTTGAGATCCCCAGAAAATACTCCCTGTAATCCTAGCCTCTGAGTGCAGAGACTGGATCACCAGAGCATGACAGCTAGTGAGGGTGGCTTTATCAGTGAACTCCGAGTTTGGTTAAGAGACCCTGTTCTTAAAGAATAGGGTAAAAGATTAGTCAAGGATAAAGAATAATTCTTAACATCAACTTTGGGACTCTGCATGCTCATGTGCCCCACATATCCTCTAACATTATGAAATGGGGAAGAAGGAACGCTCACTCCAAAATGCAGCACACTGGAGTGGAGAGATGGGCACTCTCAGAAGCCCAGTAAACATTCACTAGGTGCAAGCGACTGCCAAGTGGTGTGCTCGGTCCTAAAAGGACAGTGTATGTGTGGGTGTGCTGTAATGTAAAAGTAAAACGGAGTGAACATTGGATCACCTTGAACAAAATGAGAGAAATCTAACAATTCCTGTACAGAAAGTTAACTGGGAAGCCCTGGCCTCAGGATGGGCAGATGTGGGGCTGGCTGTATTGAAAGGCTTTGGATGGTAGATGAAGGGGAAAAAGTATTTAATTTTTGTTTTTTTGAGATAGTGTTTCGTCCGTGTAGACCTGGTTCTCTTGTAATTCACTCTAGACTGCGGCCTTAAACTCAGAAATTCACCTGCCTCAGACTCCCAAGTTCTGGGACTAAAGATGTATGCCACCATGCCCAATTTACTAATTTATATGTTTATTTTATATATTTATATTTGAGATAGGGTCTCCCTCTGTAGCTTTTGCTGTCCTGGAACTTGATATGTAGACCAAGATAGCCTTGAACTTGTGGAGATCCACCTACCTTTGCCTCCAAACTTAAAGGCATGTGCCAAATTAAGAACACCTGGCTCTAAGTTGAGGCATTTTGTAGGGCAGGCAGTAGGCACTACTGTTCATTCTTCAGAAGAGGTTTGAATCTTGATAATTTAGTCACTTTCAGGGAAGGTTGGTATGGAAACACTGCTTTCTGTGGTAGGCATTGTGCTTCTAGGGAGGACAGATGGGATTTAGTTGGCTCATCTGAAGCCAGCTGTGGGACTGACGTACCATTTACCATTACTCTGTCTGACCTTTCTCACATCTTAAGAGAGGAGTACCAATTGTGGAGTGACATTCCTATAAGTCCAGCACTTGGAGGTGAAGGCAAGAAGATCAGGAGTTCAAGACCAGCCCAAGCCACCCAAGCCACCGTCTCAAACAACCAACCTTGGCACATGGCTGTAATCCTAGCACTTGGGAGGCCGAGGGGAGAGGCTTGTTTGCTTGTGGGTATGAGGCTAGAGTAGAGTTAGAGTGGGATATAGAGTGAGTTCCAGCCAGCCTTATTATAAAGTGATAACCTGTCTTCAAAGAAGGTTTCGGGAACAATTGGGGTGATCCTCCAGCTCTAAATTGTGTTTTCTTGATAAGGAGGCCTTATCAGAGGCTACCGAGTTTGTCGGGACTTGCTAAGACCACCCAAGTCAACGAACTGCCCTGCTTTAACTTTTCTATAATTTCTATTACTCATTTGGATGACGTTGCATGTGCTACAGTGCATGTGTGGAGGTCAGGGGAAAGTTGTGAATCAGTTCTGTTCCACTGTGTGGGTCCCAGGGATCAAATGCAGGTCCTCAGGCTTGGAGTCCTTAATCCACTGAGCCCTCTCACTAGCTCATTTACTGCTTATTTTTTGAGGCAGTCTCTGCAGCCTAGGCTGGCCTGGAACTTACTACATAGCCCACACTAACCTCAAACTCCTGATCCTTCTATCTCTATCTCCCCAGAGCTGGGATTACAGTGTTGACCTACTGTGATAAGTTACCATTTTCGGGCAGTGGTGGCACACACCTTTAATCCCAGCACTTGGGAGGCAGAGGCAGGCGGATTTCTGAGTTCAAGGCCAGCCTGGTCTACAGAGTGAGTTCCAGGACAGCCAGGGCTACACAGAGAAATCCTGTCTCCAAAAACCAAAAACCAAAAAAAAAAAAAAAAGACTTTACATTTTAGTGGAGTTGCTCTAAGTGTTATAGTTCATTAAATCCAAGATGTAAGTGAGAACCCATGTTTTTGGTTTTTTTCTATAAAATAAATTATTTTTCTAAATAAATTATTTATTATGTATACAATGTTCTGTCTGCATGCCAGAAGAGGGCACCAGATCTCAGTATAGATGTTGTGAACTACCAAGTAGTTGCTGGGAATTGAACTCAGGACCTCTGGAAGAAAAGCCAGTGCTCTTAACCTCTGAGCATCTCTCCAGCCTGCAGATCCCTGTTTAATAGAGTATATGTTTTAATGCCCGTGAAACAGTACGTTTGGAATTATACTAGTGACTGTGAACTTGTGATGGTGACTCCTGGCAGGGAGGTGTGTGGTGTTGAGCATATAAAGGAGGCTCTGGCTAGTGCCGTGGGTTGCTAAAGGCTTTCATTGGAAATATTTGTTGGTTGTGAAGTGTGGATAGGACATAGGAGAGGTGCCCGATGCACAGTTGAATGCCTGAGCTGGGAGAACTGAGTGTAGCTGGAGCACAGAAGATGGGTATGGAAGAGGCTGGCAAGGTCATTGGCCTCATAGACCTGGGTAGGGTTTTGGTGTTTGCTCTCAGAACAGTGGGAAACCAATGGAGAAGTTTATGCAGGTGCGTATGGGTCTAGTGTGTATTTTGGAGGGCATTGTGATCCACAGATAGAAGTGGATATGAGGATCATAGTTTGAAGGCCCCATAGTAGATCAGATGGGAAAAGTGGTTTGGGCAACAAGTGTGAGAAAAAAATGGAAAGAATACCTAGATGGAAGAACTCTTTTGGAGGTAAAACAGAGAGCTGGGTGATTAATCACCAAGAAGACTCTAGAGAGTGACTCCAAGTCCGTCTTCAACAGATGACTAGATAACATGGTGGTACTGGGCCCGATAAGACTGAAGGATGATTAATTGGTAGGTTTAAGAGGCTGGATAAATGGCTCAGTGGCTAAGAGCACCGGCTGCTTCTTCCAGAGGACCCTGGTTCAGTTCCAAGCACCCACAAGGCAGCTTATATATATCTGTAACTCCAGTTTTAGGGCTTCTGACACCCTCACACAGATGTACAAATTGTAGGCAAAACACCAATGCATATAACATACTAATGTTTTATACACATATATGTTAATATATGTTAAAGGCTGTTCAAGCAGCTTAAGGTGAAATGGTAGAACATAAAATTGATATCTTCCTACGGCAAGTCATTTTTGACATTCCATACAAATAAAATCTCCATAGGATAGGAACAGTATACTCAGTTGAAAGTAGAGAATAGAGAATTCCAGTAGCTTGGCGCATAGCTACTTAGGACAAGGTAAAAGGTATTTTTAGAGAAAAAGGCTACAAAGCAGTTTTAACTGCCCAGGCCTTGTCAGGAGAGGGAGGGGTAATTGAGAAACAGTTGTGAGGCAGCTCCTGGCCATCCAAACTTCCACCTCTTCCTAGAGCTTTTGTGCTGCTTCTCAACTTCTGCTTAGGAAGAAGAACAGCCCTTTAGCTATGTCTTCACCTTTTAAAAAGTGTTTGAGCCACACGTAGGCACACCTCTAACCCCAGTACCCAGGGGGCAGAGGCAGGAGGATCTCTTGAGTTCTAAGCTAATCTGATCTACAGAGTGAGTTTCAGGGTAGCCAGGGCTACATAATGATACCCTGTCTCAAAAACAAAACCAAACAACATAAGACAGTCTGTCTGTGTTATGCCCAGAGGACAGGGGAAGGCAACCAGCATTTTATTCATCCCTCACTGCCAAATTTAATAGAGGTAGGGCTTCTCATTGAACCTGGAGGTAGGATTGCAGCCAGCAAGCTCTCATGATCGTCTTATCTCAGCCCTTTATAGCACTGGTGTTACAACCATGCACAGTTCTGTGTGTGTGTCTATCTAGGTATGTGTGTTTGTATATATTATGCTGGCATCCAAACTCAGGTACTCATGCAGCAAGTGCTCTTACCCACCAAGCTATCTCTTCAGCCACCAAAATACATTTATTTATATTTATATATATATACACATATGTGTGTGTGTGTATGTATGTGTATATGTATGTATGTGTATATATATATATATATATATATATATATATATATATATATAAATAAATAAATTTCCCATGTATTTAAGTTTGCCTGCATGTACATCTCTGCATCATGCCTGTGCTTGGTACTCATGGAGGCCAGTAGAGTGTGTCTGATCCCTGGAACTGGGGTATACACACTTGTGAGCCATCATCTGGGTGCTGGGAAATTGAACCCAGGTCCTCTGGAAGAGCAAGTTGACTGCCGAGGGATGTCTCCAGCTGCCCCACCCCAAGTATTTTTGAACAGGTAATAAAACTATATAGTTGCATATTCATAAGATGGCATACTGTGAAAGCCTCTTCCTCCTGTCTCTTGTCTCATAGACACACTAAAGCTTGCCTCCCCCAACTTATCAGTAGATCTTTAGATATTGGCATCGGTTCAGATCTTAGTAATGAGTTTCCTCATTCTTATGACTGTGTTCCACTTTATGTTTGCGTCTCATTAGTCTTTACTGATGGATATTTTGACTTATTCTCGTTTCTGTTTATAAATATGTTAAAATGAAGATTTTATACATCTATTATTTTGTACATCTATCATTCTGTGTATATATAAATATATAGAAAGAGAGAATGACATTTTAGAATTGGAAAATTTTATAGAGAGATTTGCTTCATTTGTTTTAAATTCATTCAGTATTTATTGAGTACCTATTATGTGCTAGACCCTGAGGCAGGTACCAGGAATCCAGCTTTCATCAAGTCATGTGATCCCAGCCTCTGTGGAATGGCATCACTCTCTAGTAGGGCAAAATATCAGAGGAGAAATTGAAGAAAGCATCTTTAAATAGTATCCTGTGGTCAGCCATTAGGGGCAAGGCAGGAACCCTTGGCCTTTGCAAGCCTGTGTCCATGTTCAGGGTTTGTAAAGAAAAGGCACCATCAGAGGTGGAGACGATGGTTTGGGAGTAGACATGGCAACTATGGGTGAGTGCACATGAGTCTGGTTAGGGAGAAAGCTGGCTTATAAGAAGACTAGCTCTAAAGGAACAGCAGCTTTGGACCAAATCTTCAACCTAATACATTGAGTGAGGAAAGATGTCAGCCCTTAACTGGCTTGAGAGAGGGGCAAGAGGATGGGCTGAAGTCCTGGGAAGAACCAGCTGCCCGTTGCAGAGCCTTCTGTGCCTCTGTTTTGGCATTGGCAAAAATGGGAACTCCCAAAGTAAAACTGAAATGAAGGGCTCCATCAGCGGGCTTTGTGGGCTTTGTGAGCACTAGAGCACAGAGCTCAGAAGGGCTCAGGTTTGGGATGGGCAGGGAACGGGGCTTGGCAGCTCCCTCCTCAACTTGTGTTTCTCTTTCATCCTCACCCCTTCTGCCTCCCTTCTGCAAAAGCCCATCTCTGTGCCCATCCTGGGTCCTATGACTTTTCTCTCCCTCAACAGTCGGTTCCCGATTCTGGTCCCCGGCCCCCAGCAGCGCCTGCCCCCTTCCCACCGGGGCCCCCCATGATGCCACCACCCTTCGTAAGTTTTATGTGTTTCCTTGGGCTTGGCTTTTCCAGCCTGCACCCTCAGCCCCCACCCTACCACTGCTGTGTTGCCAGGAAGGACCTGTTACACACCCTTTGGCTGCCTTTGGAAGATGGGTGGTACTGAGCCGGGGGGGTGGGGGGGTGGGAGGAGAGCTGCTCTTAAGCTCTAGTCCATAAAGTGACAATTCACCCTCTTTGTTTTGTCCTTGGGATACAAGGGCTAGAGGTAGGAGAGATGGAAGGGAAAAACTTCCAGGAGAGCAGGGCCTGGGAGGCCTCTTTCTCTTTCATTATTCCTTACTGTGCTCCTTATAAAAGAGCCTCTGGCTTTGGGCTGGAATAGCATTGGTGGTCATGAGTTAGAAAGGGATGGGAGGGAAGAGACTGGGATCCTTGCCTTGTCCCTTTACCCGAAGGTTTCAGGGAATGCAGCCTCCGAAGTCTGTCACTGTCTCCTTGCCCTTTTCCTCTCCCTCCCTCCCTTGTGAGCAATCTGTGTGCTTGCCATTATGCCCAAGAACTCCTGGATTACCTGTCTTTCTCAGTAGTGAGGAGGGAGACAGTCTTAGCCTTTTACTTCTCAATGGAAAGCCTTGGAACCACCTCTAGGCTGGGATGAGGGCTGGGGAGTTCTGAGATAGGTGCTCTCTGCCATAATAAGACAGTTTCTTTTTCTTTCCTCATTTCCAGATGCCCCCTCCAGGGCTCCCACCTCCTTTTCCTCCGATGGGGCTTCCCCCTATGAGTCAGAGACCACCAGCCATTCCCCCCATGCCACCTGGCATACTGCCCCCAATGCTTCCACCAATGGGGGCACCGCCACCACTTACACAGGTAACTGTGCTTTCCATAGGGGTCTTTAGTTGGGAGAGAACTAGGAGGGAAGGGAACTTTGGGCTAGACTCATGCCTATTTTTCTGCTGAGTGACTAAAACAGTTCTCAGGCATGTTATGTGCAGAACCTGAAGACTGCCAGAGCATGAGGGTTGGAACCCCAAAGGGATCTTCTTAGGGATCCCAGCTCAAAGGGACTATTTTGCCTCAGCTTCCGCATCCCAACATTGGCTGCTGGTCTTTATATCTACAGATACCAGGAATGGTCCCTCCCATGATGCCAGGGATGCTGATGCCAGCGGTGCCTGTCACTGCAGCGGTAAGCACACGCTAGGGGCTAGCAGGAAACAGGTGCTGTGTGACTCGGAATGCATGGATGTGCACTCTGTTCTTTCCCTCCTGTCATATCTCCTGTGGTCCCTGGCTGCGTTCCTCACATTCAAATCCTCCACAGCCACATACTCAGCAGTTGTGGTTTCCCTCCCTCTCAAGTGGGACGAAGGCAACATGTTCTCTCTCCTTCCTTCTCATGCCACCCAGCACCCTTAAAGAACACACTCATCCAGATGCTCTGCATCCTAGGCATGCTAAGAAGGCCTCTTCATATCACATCCTCTTTTCCTCTGGAAGGGGCAGTGGCACCTTCTGTGCTGCTGCTCAGTATAGTGGAGTCTTGGGTTGGGTGTCGAATTTTGACATCTATTGTGAAGAGATGGAGCTCAGGAGTTGACTCAACAAAATTCTCTTATGGAAAACGAAGAAAGGAACTACTGTTCGACTCCCCCTGGGATCTGAGAGTCACAGCTCTGGTGGGGGTGGAGGGATAGGACTGTTAGTCGGACACACAGATCCTGGCCTGGCCTGCTTCTCCATTCCCCCATGGCCTGGGTCCTGGGGGCCACTGGGCTTGGCCCCAACCCTTCCCCCTCCTCTTTCTTCGGCAGACGGCTCCGGGTGCGGACACCGCCAGCTGTGAGTCTTCTGGGGGCCTGCTCCCCCCAGGCTCGGAGGTTGGGGGGCACAGGGGAGAGGGGACCATGGACTGGAGCCCACGCTGGATCATGCCTGTTGGGATGTTGATGGGAACAGGGGGACATTTATGGGATGGACTAAGGGAGGACTAAGTGGGGAGAAGAAGGGGTTTGGAGCGAGGGCTTAGGAGGCTTCCTTTGCCTTCTTTTCTAGCTGCCGTGGCCGGGACAGGCCCTCCGGTGAGTGCTTCCAGTTTTGGTGTCTGGGTAGAAAGTGGGAGGGAGGCTGACGGCTAAGTCTGTGGGAAACGAGCCTCATGACAATTCTGTGCTTCTCCTCTTCCCCTAGAGGGCCTTATGGAGTGAACACGTGGCCCCTGATGGGCGCATCTACTACTACAATGCTGATGATAAGCAATCCGTGTGGGAGAAGCCCAGCGTGCTCAAGTCTAAGGCAGAGGTCCTGAGTGGGGCTTTCTGGTTCTTCCTTTCGGCTTCCCTGGTCCTTCCAAGTTGTGGCCTCCTATGAGTCTCCAACTATTCTCACTGTGGTTCCTCTGACCCCAAGATCCCTGCTCCCTCCCTGCTCCTTGGGATTGCCTCCCTAGGATCTTAGGAAGTCCACTTTCCCCCTCAGGCAAGGCCAGGTGGCAACCAAAGACTATTGTCTTTACTATCTTCTACTTACTGGGTCCCCTTAGCGCCCTGCCAGGCTGGAGAGCTGTCCAGTTGCTGATGACCTTTGACCCACCCACTTACAGCTACTACTGTCGCAGTGTCCCTGGAAAGAGTACAAGTCAGACACAGGGAAGCCTTACTACTACAACAGCCAGAGCCAGGAGTCGCGCTGGACCCGGCCCAAGGACCTGGAGGACCTGGAAGGTGAGGGCAAGATGGGGCAAGGCTGCTGGGAGTCCCTTGCTACCCTGTGACTGCTCTCTTTTCCCCTTACAGCCCTCGTCAAACAAGAGTCTACAGGGTAAGTTTCTTGACTATGTATCCTTCCTTCCTTGGAGTACTTAGGGGAGAGAGTGGACTTACTGTTATCCCTCCTCTTTGGGAAGAAGAGTCTTATTACTTTATAAGTAATAAGGCTCAGCCACCCCACCATCCTGTCCCTGCTTTAGTACACCGTCACTCTTTGGCTTGCCTGCAGAAAACAGCAGACCCAGCAACTACAACCACCTCAGCCACAGCCTGACCCTCCACCTATACCTCCGGGTCCCATCCCAGTGCCTATGGCCCTCCTGGAACCTGAACCAGGTCGAAGTGAAGACTGTGATGTGCTGGAAGCTGCCCAGCCCCTGGAGCAGGGCTTCCTGCAGCGGGAGGAGGGCCCCAGCAGGTATGGGCTGCCCCCCTCTCATTGCAGACTAAAACTCTCCATCCTCATTCTCTTTAGAACCTTGGGAGGGACATGTCAAGAACTGAGCATGACCTCGGAAGGGCTTTCTAGGGAGCAAGAAAAGGACAGTAAATTGCCGAGAGTGAAGGGCACTGAAAACTGTAAGGATTGTGGGCACTGTGACTGAGTCCCTTCTACTCTCCAGTTCTACTGGACAGCATCGGCTACCACAGGACGAGGAGGAAGCTAAGCCAGAACCAGAGCGATCTGGCCTCAGTTGGAGCAACCGGGAGAAGGCAAAGCAGGCATTCAAAGAACTGCTAAGGGACAAGGTGCTGGGGGTGGTGCTCCTAGGGAAGGCCTGGAGGGTTTGAAACTTAACAGGCTCCAAGACCTATGCCTCTCTGTTCCAGGCTGTCCCTTCCAATGCTTCATGGGAACAGGCCATGAAGATGGTGGTCACTGACCCCCGTTACAGGTATGCTTGAGTAGGAGTGGATAGTTCTTGTTGGTGAAAGCAACTGGGCCAGGAACTCCCTGAGATGTCTCAATTTGAATTGACATTCAACTGAGTTGACTCCCAATTGGGTGCTGACACTCAGGTCTAAGTGGCTGGGATGGGTTGCAAGAGAATGAAAAGCTAGAGTAGCTCCAAGATGCAAAGAGGAAAATGGTACAGTCATGAGATGCTTAGTAAACGGTTACTGGCTTGAATTAAAATTAGGGAAATAGGGGCCCTGAGGAGATAGATGCCTGGTGGTAATTTGAGAACACTGAAGCAACAGGGTCCAGTATTTCTTCCCCTCACACCTCATGCCACCCATATTCTGGATACCTGTATGCTAAGTCTATACACGGATCCCAAATTTGGTGGTGTGGAGACCTTTCCCCCATGGCTGTGACCCTGCTTCATGGGCTGTCAGGGTAATTCACCCTGCATCCTCTCCTTTCTTCAACTGTCCACTCCAGTGCCTTGCCCAAACTAAGTGAGAAGAAGCAGGCGTTTAATGCTTACAAGGCTCAGCGGGAGAAAGAAGAGAAAGAGGAGGCCCGGCTGAGAGCCAAGGAGGCCAAGCAGACCCTGCAGCATTTCCTGGAGCAGCATGAGCGCATGACCTCCACCACCCGCTACCGGTCAGGGAACTGTACTAGGCTGGGCTGTGGCTCAGGAACCCTGAGAACACACAGGTGCATGGTCTGTTGTTTACCTACTCACAGCCCATGTCCTCCACAGGCGGGCAGAACAGACTTTTGGGGACCTGGAGGTCTGGGCTGTGGTCCCTGAGAGAGATAGAAAGGAAGTTTATGATGACGTGCTCTTCTTCCTGGCCAAGAAGGAAAAGGTGAGTGACTCACGGCCACTGGCTGGGTCTCTGCCTTCAGTCTCTCGTGGGCCTGGCCACTCACTTCTCCAGTGTCCCTTCTCCCGAGTTGGAAGCCGGTGAGGGAGGGCAAGGACGACACTGGTTTGTGACTTGGAATTCCTCTCCTTCCTGGGACACAAAAGTCTTGGTCTTGTCCTCCTAAGGTGTTCTAGCTATCTGCTTTTCCAGGATCTTCCTTTGCTAGCCCCGCTTCACTTTAATCCTGTGCTTTTCCAGGAACAAGCCAAGCAGCTCCGGCGTCGAAATATCCAGGCCCTGAAGAACATCCTGGATGGGATGAGTAGTGTCAACTTCCAAACCACATGGTCCCAGGCCCAGCAGTACCTCATGGATAACCCTAGCTTTGCTCAGGACCAGCAGCTGCAGAGTAAGCCTGGCTCTCTCTACTCTCCTCCTCAGGGACCCGAGACCTTAGAGCTGCCCCTTGCCCATTCCCTTACATTTGGTTACTGTTCTCTTGGGACTCTGGGGTTTCCCGACATTTGATGTTACCTCTCTGGTTGGCTAGCTTGGTGTGTGGTGCTACAGATTAAACGCTGGCCCTTACATACATTTTAGGTCAGCCTGTATCTTATTTTTTTACTTTATTTTGTGATGGTAAGAATTGAACCTGGGGCCTCAGCTAGGCAAAGAACTCTACTACTGAGTTCAACCCCTAGTGCTGGGGTGTACTGTTTATGTGAACACTGTATGTCTTGCAGGAATATCTCTGGGATAGAAATATGAAATTCTAGAGATGATGGTGATGGTATCTATAGATCATGTGAACATGGTCTATGTGGGTCTTAGCTGTAGTTAGGAGTTGTTGGCTTGTGGTCACCTTCTGAGCCTACACTGAAGACTGACTGCTGCCATGTCCCCAGGCTGTGATGCCTCAGACTGCGATAACTAGGTTTTTTGTTTGTTTTCTTTCTTTTGGTTTTTCAAGGCAGAGTTTCTCTGTGTAGAGCCCTGGCTGTCCTGGAACTCACTCTGTAGACCAGGCTGGCCTCAAACTCAGAAATCCGCCTGCCTCTGCCTCCCGAGTGCTGGGATTAAAGGCGTGTGCCACCACTGCCCGGCAAGGATAAATAGGTTTACATGGTGGTTTTTAAAAAGCTGAATTCATCAGAGTTGAATGCTTGCCGATTTCTTCCAGTACAGTCAATACTCTTGCCCAAGAAGCACTGGCACAGTGGACTGCTCCCATGTAGCCCTGCGTCACCGTTTTCTGCCCCTTGGGAGTCCCCAGCTCCTACATGGGAAGCATTCTTGAGGCCTGAGGGACTGTCCTACTTATGGCGCCTGCTAAGCTTCTTCCCTGCCTATAGACATGGACAAAGAAGATGCACTTGTCTGCTTTGAGGAGCACATCAGAGCTCTGGAAAGAGAGGAGGAGGAAGAGCGGGAACGGGCCCGGCTTCGGGAGCGGCGACAGCAACGGAAGAATCGGGAGGCCTTTCAGGTATTTTCATACTCTTCATGATGAGAGGTTGGCTCAGCTCTGCTCTGCTCTAGACCACAGCCTCTTTGCAGTGGCCTACCTCTCAACAAGGTTGTCTGTTGACTGGTCACCAGGCCACTCTGCAGTAGTGCTCCTTCAGAGAGATAGGCTGTATGAACCACCCTCAGACATGAGGGCAGCTAGACCAAGTATCTTTTCCTTTGGGTGAGAGCCAGACAGGTAGGTTTTCCTCAGCTTAGGGGTGGTAGTAGTGGGCTGACCAAGCTGGTCAGAGCAGGAAATTGCTCCGAGGCCTCTGATGAATCGCCTCCAAGCCGGCTTATTGGCTGTGTCTTCATGTTTTCTCCCTCTGTAGTGCCTTTGCCTCCTTTACCTGAGTTGCCTCTGCTTGTCCCCAACTATCTCATTCTCCTTACTCTGTTCAGACCTTCCTGGATGAGCTGCATGAGACAGGGCAGCTGCACTCCATGTCCACCTGGATGGAGCTGTATCCAGCAGTCAGCACTGATGTCCGCTTTGCCAACATGCTGGGCCAGCCGGGTAAGGCAGGCAGGCTTCCCCTTGCCTGGTCTGTTTTTCTACCCTGCCAGCCTCTCTGGACCTAACTCCCTGGTCCTGTCCTTAACCCTACCCTGAGCCTTGGGAAGCTGCCGCCCGCCAGGCCCCCATCTCTCCCTTTCTGCAGGATCTACTCCTCTGGACTTGTTCAAGTTCTATGTGGAGGAGTTGAAGGCTCGATTCCATGATGAGAAGAAAATCATAAAGGATATTCTTAAGGTGAGGGAGACCTGGGTTATGTGTGGACAGACTGGGTGTAAGCCACACTCCCTAGACCAGGGCTCCCTAAGTCATGTTTCTCAGGAACGTGGCACGTTGCACTAGGGATACAAATAGACACATTTTTCTAGCCAGATGTAGTGATGCATGTCAGTTTTCCCAGCACTTGAGAAACTGAGGCAGGAGGATTGCCACAAGTTCAAAGCCAGTGTGAGGAAGAAAGTACCGACCAGGTTGAAACCCCATGTCAGAAAAATCAAATAAAAACCAAAGCAACAGGGCTGGTGAGATGGCTCAGTGGGGAAGAGCACTGCTCTTTGGAAGGTCATGAGTTCAAATCCCAACAACCACATGGTGGCTCACAACCACCTATAATGATATCTGACGCCCTCTTCTACTGTGTCTGAAGACAGCGACAGTGTACTTACATATAATCAATAAATAAAAAACCAAAGCAACAAATGAATATTTTTGCTCATATATAAGAAGCATTAGCTAGGGACAAGTGTTACCACAGAGACAGGACTCAGAAGAGGTAACATTGACCCCTCTCAGGATGAGTGGATGGAAGGGTGGGATGTTGTGACATAGGGGCACTATAGGAGAAAGGCAATTGGGTGGAAAGGGCGTAGCCAGCCTGAGGAACAAGCACAGCACTTGTAAACTCACATTCCCACATGCTAAGCTCCTTCCTTCCTGTAAGGTGTTTTGAAGAATTTGGAATTTGTTGCTAATACTTTACAGTCTGGAGATTTCAAAGAAACCCATCTTGTTTTGGTTTTTGAGACAGGGTCTTTATGTATCCCAGGCTGGCCTTGAACTTGTTATCCCTCTTTCACTTCCCACACGCTGGGATTATAGGTGTGCACCACTATGCCTGGCTTCACATAAAATCTGCAGTGTCTCTTGCCAGTTTGGATGATGTCAGCACTGGGCTCGTTCTGCAAGGCAGGCCATGGACACTGGCTGAGATGCCATTGCTCTCTTAGAGGAAGAGGGTGAGGCGCTCCTTTCCTCAGCATACCTTCCTGCTGGCAAGTGTCAGCTGCCGTTCACTAGCCCACGAGTCCTGTCATTTTCTTTACTGGAGAAATAGTTGTTCATGTTTGTCAGACTCTCAAGTACAAGGAAGTGAAGGGATGTTCTGTTCCAAAAGGAAAAAAATGTATTTCTTTATGGAAGTAAATACTATTTAAATACATAACTCTATTAGTATCATAATAGTAAGTCTAATATCCTGATAGTAAACACTATTCTATTCTACCAAATACTATATGTATTAAGATACCATATAGTATGGTGACTAGAAGCAGGACTTAGGGTAAAGAGTCCAGACTAGGGGCTGGAGAGATGGCTCAGCAGGTAAGAGTACTGACTGCTCTTCCAGAGGTCCTGAGCTCAATTTCCAGCAACCACATGGTGGCTCACAACCATCTGTAATGAGATCTGATGCCCTTTTCTGGGGTGTCTGAAGACAGCTACAGTGTACTTATATTTAATAAATAAATCTTTAAAAAAAAAAGAGAGAGTCCAGATTAAGCCCTTAAGAACTCTTCTAAGCATCGGTTTCTTTCTTTCTTTTTTTTTTTTTTCAGTTTTTCGAGACAGGGTTTCTCTGTGTCGCCTTGGCTGTCCTGGAACTCACTCTGTAGACCAGGCTGGCCTCGAACTCAGAAATCCGCCTGCCTCCCAAGTGCTGGGATTAAAGGTGTGTGCCACCACCGCCCGGCTCTGAGCATCGGTTTCTTTGTCTCAGAAGTGGTGAGTGTTCCACCAAGGAACCCCCAGTTCTAAAGACAGCACGTTAGTCATAAGTTGAGAGGACATGGCACTGTTCAGTATGGACTTAATAAATCAAGTGCTGTGGCTCACATCTTTACTCCCAGTGCTTGGAGGTGAGGAACGGTGAGGTACACAGCAGCCTGGGCTGCACACAGATCCTAAGAGTTCAAATGTTTCCAAGTTACTCTTCAGTACGATGCATCACATTTTCCTGGGGTTTTCTCCTATTTCTCTGGACCACATACCCTCTAGAGCTTTACAAAGGGCTTCGGATTGAGCTATGCTTTTTAGCTCACCCTTGTCTCTGGACTCCATCTCAGTACTCTCCGATACAGAGACTGGGTCAGAGGGGTGTGAGATGTGGTGAGGAGGAGACCAGGCAGGCAGGCAGCTGTTGCAGATAAGAAGAGAGAGACACTAGGGATGCTGAGAAGAAACAGCCTCCAGGCCCAGTCTGGAGGTGGCTCTTCCCCTATTTTCTAATAGAAAAGCTTGTATTTCTTTTATTAAAAAGATGGTTATAGTTGGTCAGGCAGTGGTGGCAGATGTTTTTAATCCTATCACTTGGGAGGCGGGGCAAGTCAACCTCTGAGTTAAAGGACAGCCAGGACTATACAGAGAAACTTTATCCTTTTAAGATTTATTCATGTTATTTATATAAGTATACTGTCGCTGTCTTCAGACACACTAGAAGAGGGCATCAGATCCCATTACAGATGGTTGTGAGCCACCATGTAGTTACTGGGAATTGAACTCAGGACCTGGGAGAACAGTCAGTGCTCTTAACCAACTTTGTCTTTAAAAAGGTGAAAGTTGGGCTGGTGAGATGGCTGAGTAGGTAAAGGGTTCACCAGCAAACCCGAGGACCCTTGTTAGATCTCAGGAACCCACACTGGTAGGAGAGAACCAACTTCACATGTGCTATGGCACATGGGGGCCCACATCTATGCAACATAAATGTTTAGACTCTGGATAAAGTCGCCAGACTGTTTTGTGAAGTGAATGCCAATACTGTTACGTGTTAAAGATCTTAAACAGCAAGGGTTAAGCCGTCAGAGCTGGCTACAGAAGACAAGCATTCCGTTTGGGAAGTGATCCTTTCAAGTGGGCTTGGGCAGGAAGGGATGAAGCAAATGAAGTATAGATGCCTATCCTAAGATAGTGCTAACATTGAGTAGAGCAACTAGTGGCCTGCTGGGTTTTACCTACCCAAAGCAGTTATTTTGGATTTCTATCCTTCATTTGGACTCCTAGCCATGCAGGCCTGATGGTCTTAGGAGATCTGTGGCCATCTAGTCACATGAACTGAAGGGGCATCTCTCATCTCCTAGGACAGTGCAGGGCCCTGAGCTTGGGGCAGATAGAAGCCTGGAGACCTGGGCTGGAGATTAATGATGGGTACAGGAGAGCTGCATTAGAAGATCAGGCAGTTTGGCATGGGTTGGAAACTGCTAGGCAGATGCAGATCATGTAAAAAGTTAACGTAAGGGCAATTCTGAGTAACACACAAGGGAAGTGACCAAGAGAAAGGCCCCGGAGAGGAGAGAACTGCATACACTTCACAGCAGTCTGCAAACTGGGGATAATAGAACGGTCTCTTACTATTCATTTCTTTTCCTTGTGCTGTGTCTAAGGAATTGAAACTGAGGAAAAGCAGCAGCTAGTTTGTTTGGGAAACTAAGAGCAAGATGGAGGGATATTCTAAATGGCGTGAGCGAGCTGTGTGCTCCTGGGGAGGAGAGTGAAGAGGATGCAGTCCGAACCTTCCCCTAAGGAGGGAAGGCCTGTGCTAGGGAGATGAGGGCCGCCACACAAGCATAAGGACCTGTG